>JAQZBX010013651.1:0-30686 GCA_029593785.1 Cabassous unicinctus
AGACGCAGAGAGGACGCGCAGCGAATGGACACAGCAGCACGGGCAGCAAGGGGGGGATAAATAAAATAAATAAATCTTTAAAAAAAAAAAAAAAAAAATTCCTATCTTTTGGAATATTTTTATCAAGAAAGGATGCTGTATTTTGTCAAATGCCTTTTATGTGTCAATCGAGATGATCATGTGATTTTTCTTCTTTGATTTATTAATGTGCTATATTACATTGATTTTCTTGTGTTGACCCACCCTTGCATGCCTAGTATAAGGCCCACTTGATCATGATGAATAATTATTATTATTTTTTTAAAGATTTATTTATTTATTTATTTATCCCCCCCTCACTGCTTGTGTTTTACTGTGTCCATTAGCTGTGTGTTTCTTCCGTGTCTGCTTATCTCCCCCTTGCTGTGAGGTCCTGCTGCATCAGCCCACCGCGCCACGCCGGCTGGCCTGCTCTCACAAGGAGGCCCCAGGATGTGAACCCGGGGCCTCCCGCATGGTAAATGGGGGCTCTATCCATTGAGCCACACCCGCTTCCCAGAATTCTTTTAATGTGCTGTGGTATTTGATTAGCAAGCATTTGGTTGAGGATTTTTGCATGTATATTCATTAGGGAAATGGGTCTGTAATTTTCTTTTTTTGTAATGTCTTTATTTGGCTTTGGTATTAGGGTGATATTGGCTTCACAGAATGAGTTTGGTAGCGTTCCTTCCTGTCCAATTTTATGGAAGAATTTGAATAAGATTGGTATTAAACCTCTTTGAATGCTTGATAGACTTCACCTGTGAAGCCATCTGGTCCAGGGCTTTTCATTGGGGGAGTTATTTCATGATTGTTTTAATCTCTTGTGATTGGTTTGTTGAAGTCTTCTAGGGTCAGTGTAGGTTGTTCATATGTTCCTAAGAATTTGCCCATTTCATCTACATTGTCTAGTTTGTTGACATACAGTTGTTCATAGCATTCTCTTATCATCTCCTTTATTTCTCTGGGGTCAGTATAATGTCCCCATTTCATTTCTGATTTTATTTGTTTGCATCTTTTCTCTTTTTTTTGTCAGTCTAGCTAAGGGTTTGTCAATTTTGTAGATCTTCTTGAAAAGCCAACTTTTGGTTTTGTGGATTCTCTCTATTGTATTTTTGTCCTCAATTTCATTTATTTCTGCTCTGATCTTTATTATTTCATTCCTTCTGCTTGCTTTGGGAATAATTTGTTCTTTTCCTAGTTCCTCCAGCTGTGTAGGTAGATCATGGATTTTAGCTCTTTTTTCTTTTTTAATGTAAGCATTGAGGGCTATAAATTTCCCTCTCAGTACTGCCTTTGCTGCATCCCATAGGTTCTGATATGTTGTGTTCTTGTTTTCATTCATCTCAAGATATTTACTAATTTCTCTTGCAACTTCTTCTTTGATCCACTGACTATTTAAGAGTGCGTTATTTAATCTCCATATATTTGTGAATTTTCCTTTTTTCTTGCCTGTTGTTGACTTCCAGCTTTATTCCATTATGATCTGAGAAAGTGCTTTATATAATTTCAATCTTTTAAAATTTACTGAAATACCTTTTGTGACCCAGCATATGGTCTATCTGGAGAAAGTGTCACGAACACTTGAGAAGAATGTATCCCATGCTGTTTTGGGGTGCAATGTTCTGTATATGTCTATCAGGTTTAGTCATTTATCATATTATTCAAGCTCTCTGTTTCTTTATTGATCCTCTACCCAGATGTTCTATTCATTGATGAGAGTGGTGTGTTAAAATCTCCAACTATTATTGCAGAGACATCTATTTCTCCCTTCAGCTTTTCTTCTCCTTCTCCTTCTCCTTCTTCTTCCCCTTCCCCTTCCCCTTCCCCTTCTCCTTCTTTGATGTACCGGGGATTGAACCTGGGACCTCATACATGGGCAGCAGGTGCTCAACCACTAAGCTACACCCTCTCCCCTCTCCCTTCAGTTTTGACAGGGTTTTCTTCTTGTAATTTGGGGCGTCCTTGTTAAATGCATATACATTAATGATTGTTATTTCTTCCTGGTGAATTGTCCCTTTTATTAATATATAATGTCCTTACTTGTCTCTAATAACAGCTTTGCTTTTAAAGTCTATTTCATCCGATATGAGTATAGCTATTCCAGCTTTTTTGGGGATTTTTGTTTTGTTACTACATGAGTGGAATATCTTTTTCCAGCCTTTCACTTTCAATCTATTGGTATCCTTGGGTCTAAGTCTAAGGTGAGTGTCTTGTAGACAGCATATAGATGGCTCATTTTCTTATCCATTCTGCCAGTCTGTGTCTTTTGATTGGGAAACTTAATCCATTAACATTCAATGTTATTATTGTAAAGGCAGTTCTTAATTCACTGATTTTAAGCTTTGGGTTTTATCTGTCATATCTTATTTACACCACTCTTTTCACATGTTTCGTCACTTTTACTGATATAATCTTCATTTCTAGACTCTCTTCCAAGCCTCTCTCTCCTGTCTTTCTTTTCTGGCTGTCACAGTCCCTGTAGTATTTCCTGCAAAGGCAGTCTCTTGGTTACAAACTCTCTCAGTTTCTAATTATTGGTGAATGTTCTAAATTCAGCCCTCATTTTTGGAAGACATTCTAGCCAGATATAAGATTCTTAGCTAGCAGTTTTTCTTTTTCCGCATCTTAAATATATACCACTGCCTTCTTGCTTCCATGGTTTCTGATAAGAAATCAGCACTTAATCTTATTAGACATCCCTTGTATGTGATTATCTCTATGTCCTTCAATAGGGTTGGGAAATTTTCTACCATTATTTCTGCAAATATTCCTTCTGCCCCTTTTCCCTTCTCCTTCTGATTTAAGAGTGTGTTATTTAATCTCCATGTATTTGTGAATTTTCCTTTTTTTTCTGCCTGTTGTTGACTTCCAGCTTTATTCCATTATGATCATGTATGTTTGCATGTCTCTTGCCATCATTTAGTTCCCTGAGACTCTTTTCAATTTTTTCCATTCTTTTCTTTGTCTGTTCTTTTGTATGTGTGCTTTCGGAGACTCTGTCTTCAAGCTCACTGGTCCTTTCTTCTGCCTCTTTAAATCTACTGTTATATGCCTCCAGTGTATTTTTCATTTCATTTATTGTGCCTTTCATTCCCATAAGATTTGCTATTTTTCTATGTGTGCTTTCAAATTCTTCTTTGTGCTCATACTGTGTCTTCTTAATATCCTTAGTCTCTTTAGCCATCTCATTAAATTTATCAAGGAGATTTGTTTGAACATCTATGATTAGTTTTCTTAACTCCTTTATGCCATCTGGAGGCTTAGCTTGTTCCATATCTTCCTATTTCTTGGTATGGATTGTAATTTTTTGTTGGTGTCTTGGCATCTGATTTACTTGATGTATTTATTCTGGCCACAGTTTCTCTGTTTAGTCTAGGGCTTTCTATTTGATTGGCTTTGTGCTACAGCCCCTCTTTGATACTTGGTTCAACTTAACTTGGAAATTTATAGTGGTTCATGCTTAGCCAATCTGAATTTTTTTTCAACTCTTTTTCATCATTTTCTTTCCCTTTCTCATTTTTTTCTTTCCCTTTCCCCCTTGCTGGTTGAAGAGTAGGAGCCGAGGATGCAGTTGGTACTGTAAGCCATTGAGGCTGAATCTGTCCACATTGCCCCAGGAACTGATGAAGCTTCTCCAACTTTTCTCCCTTCCCAGGGGTAGGGATGGAGCACAATTGTGTGTAGTAATCCAAGCCATGCAGGCCAAGACTTTCTGCAGTTGCCCAGAGAGACTGATGAAGCTCCACATCCCTTCCTCCCCTGCCTGGGGCAGTGATGGAGCTGCAGCTGTGGGCAGTAAACTAAGCTGTACAGGTCAAAACTGACTGCAGTTGCCCAGACAGACTGACAAAGCACCAGCCCTCCCCTCACCTCCCCTTCCAGGGGCGGGGATGGAGCTACAGGTGTGTGCAGCAATCTTGTATGTGCAGGTCAAAAGCAACTGCAGTTGCCCAGAAAGGCTGGGGAAACACTGTGCCCCTCGTGTCCTATCGGAGGGTGGGGATGGAGACACAGGTGTCCAACAATCAAGTCTGTGCCAGCTGAAAGCATACAGTTGCCCTGAGAGGCTGGGGAAACACCACTCTGCTCCTATCCTACCGGGGGGCGGCGATGGAGTCATATCTAGTCATGCAGGCCGAAAGCGACTACAGTTTCCCAGAGAGGCTGGAGCAGGTCCCCTCAGCTTCTTCCCTGCTGGAGTCCAGGCTATGGCAGCAAATTGACCTGAGTGGAAAGAAGCCAGTCCCTACCATCACTGTGATTTTCAATCAGCCCTGCTTCCCTTCATGCTGGGGGCAGTGTTAAAATGGAGGCTACGGAATTCTTTCTGACTGGGACAGGTTCAAACTTTAGCTGTTCTTAGGATTGGACTTGAGCCAGCCAAATTTACTTATCAGTAGCTGAAGTCAGTGCCTGACCATCTCTTCCTCCCCTATTTTGGAAAATGAATCTTCCCACTCCAGTCAGGGAACAGCTCCCAGGCATTTTACACTGCCAGCGGGGGATGAGCACTGGCCTCTGCAGTTTGGAGTACTCTAATCATGACTCTTCACTGTACATGGGCAGTCTCCTCCTTCTGTTCTTCAAAGGATGTTGCAGGATGCTCTTCTGGTTCCATGAGCCCCCCAGGCAGGTGATTTAGATAGTACTGGGTGATTACTAACTGCACATAGGGCAGGCTGACTCCTAGAACATCCTACTCTGCTGCCATCCTGCCCTTCCCTCTTATTCACTTAAAAAAAAAAAAGATTGATTTATTTACACACACATCCCCCACCCCCGTTGTTTTTCACTTGCTGTCTGCTCTCTGTGTGTTCTTCCGTGCCTGCTTGTCTTCTCTTTAGGCGGCACTGGGAACCGATCCTGGAGTGGAGAGAGGTGCTCAATCTCTTGAGCCACCTCAGCTCCCTGGTCTGCTGCATCTCTTATTGTTTCTCTTCTGTGTCTCTTTTTGTTGTATCATCTTGCTGCACCAGCTCTCCGCACAGGCCAGCTCTCCTGCGTGGGCCAGCACTCCGCATGGGACAGCTTGTTTTTTACCAGGAGGCCCCGGGAATTGAACCCTGGACCTCCTATATGGTAGACTAGGAGCCCAATCGCTTGAGCCACATCTGCTTCCCTCTTATTCATTCTTGATGCTCAAACTGTCACTGGGGATACTTTCAAGCTGGCTCCTGTTTCCTTTTGACATGTCCTCAAAATCTCCTTGTTTTCTGGTAGATTTTTCAAAGGCATTTTATACTCTCCCTGTCTCTGCCCTGGAATCAGTCTTTTCTCCAAGAAGTCCTTTTAGCGGAGAATGGTATTTAGAAACCAGGATCTGGAAGTCATTCTTTCAAATTATTAAAGTACTGCTATTCCTGTTTTCTCAGGTCACCATGTGGAAGACAGATGTGGTGATTTGTAATCCTAGCTCTATCGTTACCTGCTTGACCTTGACAATTATCTTCATTCCTTTGAGCCTGCTTCCTCATATGAAAAGAAATTGGATTAGATAAATCTTTCTTAACCTTTTCTGGGTCACCAACATGTTTGGGAATCTGAGGAAAGCTAAGGTCCCATCTCCCCAGAAACATGCTCAAATAAGCAAAACTTCGCATACATCTCAGGCTCGGGGCCAAACATCATTTAGGCTCCAACAACCCCTTGGAATAAATGATCTCCGAGGTCTCTTCAGCTTAGACATTCTGAATCTATGAGCCACTGTGCTGCTGTCAGCATGGTGCCTCCGAGACATCAAAATGTGGAGGAATTTATATAGAAACAAGATGAGGAAAGTATACAAAGAAAGGAGCCTATGAGCAATGCATTGCTCAGCCACAGTTCTTTGCCCGTGCTAAATTTAGGGTGCACTGTACTCATAGGTGAGAGGTTTTGGCGGGAAGGCCCTCCGGTGGGCGGAGAACGTCGGGGCGGGGAAAGGAGCCCGGAGGCCGGATCCAGGCCGCTGCACCCCTCGGCCCGGCCCGCCAGGGCTCGCTCTTGCCCTTCGGGTGAAAGGCCGAGGAAGGGGAGGGCCGAACGGCGACCCCGCCCTTGGCGGCGCTAAGGTGGCGGGGAGAGGGGAGGTGAGCCGGAGCCCGGAAGGGACGCGCTGGGCAGGCCCGGCGCCCCTCAGCAGCCCTGCCTGCTCTCCTCCCGCCGCCGACGTCTGCGGGGCTCCGGTCGCCATGGTGACCAATCGAGGCCCGGTCCCGCCCCCGCCCCCGCCCCCTGCCCCGGCCCCCTGACGTCGGCGCACGTCAGCGGCGGCGCGCGCCTGGCTGGGCCCTGCGGAGCCGGAGGGAAGGAGCTCCGGAGCGAGCCGAGCTGCCGTCGCCCCAGCCGAGCGCCGCCGCCCGCCAGTCTTCCCGCCCGCCGGTCCGCGCTCCAGTCCGCCGTGTCTAGCAGCGAGGCCCAGCATGGTCATGGCGGATGGCCCGAGGCACTTGCAGCGCGGGCCGGTCCGGGTGGGGTTCTACGACATCGAGGGCACGCTGGGCAAGGGCAACTTCGCCGTGGTGAAGCTGGGGCGGCACCGGATCACCAAGACGGAGGTGCGGCTGGGGGGCCGTCCAGGGCGCGGGTTCGGGGGAAAAACTGTTTCCTGTAAAGGGCGGCTGCAGTGGTGGGACTGGGGAGACCCGAGAGGCGGGGGCACTCGCTGAAGCGAGCGGGCCTGGAGCTGTGAGGACCGGGGAGGTGCGAGGGGTCGGTGAGCACCGAGAGGTTCGGGGCCCGGTCGCCGCGAGCCGAGCGCCGTCCGACTGGAAACGCGACCACCCGAGGCTTTGCTTTCCCCTGCGCCACCCCCAGTGGCCACACGAAATTTCACCCCGACCTCCCCACCCAGGCGGTGACCTGGTCTTTGGCCTCGGCTCCGCAGCCCAAGTTCCGCGTCTTCCCTGCTTTCGGCGTGGGGTGGAGTGGGAGGGGAAGTCTCCGTGCTCCGGGCTGCGCGGCGACAGACGTCGCCAGTCCTGAGGGGGGGGGACCGTCTGCGCTCCGGCCCCGCGGACGGTGCACCGCGCGGCCCCGGCGACCCCAGCCCTGGCGAGAAAGGGGTCCCCTGGCCCGGAATGCCCGGCGGCCACTGCCCATCTTCGCTCCCTCCTTTTGCTCGACTCTCGGATTTGCTGTGGGGCTGACTTGATCTCGTGCCTGAGGCATTTCCATCTAATATTCCAGACAATAGAACTGGTTAAAATGGTCATCTCTAGATTTGCACAGTTGGCGGGTTGGTTCTTTCTTACCTAGGCTTGCTGTCCCTTTATCAGGTGTGCTAATGGCCGTAAAAACCCATTCCTTAAACCACATCAGATTTTGCTCTTTACTCCTAACGTCCCCCCTCCCAGCTGCATCCTGAGGGTGAATCCAGCGCACACGCACACACACACACACACCCATTGCACATTCTAAGGCACCGCACATATTTTCTCACCAGTCTCTGTTCTTACCTAACCCGTCCCCCTTCCTTCCACTGCCTCAAGCTGCTCTCCTCAGGGTCTCTATTTTAAGACGTGCAAATTAAATACCTTGGTAGAAACAAAGCCATTCTTTAGAATAAAAATCTTGGGTTTCTGACTACTGTACTCTGCTTTATTGTAGTTGCTACCAGAGTTTCATCCTTTTCTTTATTCAGGTTTTTTACCTTACTAGTACAACTATACTAGAGTTTGGTGTGGAATAAAGTTAATATACATTCTCTCTCCAGAGGACTTTTGTCAGAATGCCTTATGTAAGGCAAAGGGCGTTTGAAAACTTGAGTAATTTTTGTAGCTGTTGTTGTTCTTAGAAGTTTTGCTAGTGTGGAAGACTGTTTCCAAAAGAAAGCGGAAGACATCGTTGTACAACCTCATTTTTTGCCTTCCTCTACTGATCCTGAAGCATCCCAAATCTGACCTTTATTTTTTAGCCATCAAGACCAAAGTCACAAAATTTCCTCAGTAAATTTACCAGTGTTAACAATCTAGATTAGCTTTGTAATGAAAGCTGTAATATGACTATATTGAAGTTACTTCATCTGGGTAGCGCAATCTGATCTCAGCATTTTTTTTAAATGAAGAAACAAATTAGTTCTATTCCTTCAGAACCATGACCTAATTTCTTGCCATTTTTCCTTAAATTATATAAAATAAGATATTTAAATGTGTATTTTATATGAGTCGTTGCTTAATATCGTAAAATCACACAAATTGTGCATTACAGAGGTTCTGTAGAACCTCTGAACTGTTTTATGTGGTTGAATTCTAAGCCCATCCCTTCATAATATTTTTTTTTCTCATCAGCCCCTATCAGTATTAGTAACAAGAGTTATTTGGCTTAACTGTTGTTAATCAGATCAAATTTAGGTAATACCGATATAGGAGCTGCTTGAGTGGAGCAGGTAGTGACATACTTTCTCTGGAGGTTGGCAATTCAAAAGGTGTCCCTTTAAAACTGACATATCTTATTATAGAGCTAGGGGGCACTATGGAGTAGCCTCCTCTTGGCTATCAGAGTGAGATTAATGCATCTCATTAATCTTGTAGTTCAAGGCACAGGTCAGATCGTGAAAGAGCACTCAGATCTTAAATTGTGTCTATGTGTGCAAAGTGATTTAAAAGCTAAATTTCTAGTCCATAGACCGTATTTTCCTTGTGTTTTGCTAAAGAAGGTGCCATTAATATGTTTAAAAAAGATGCCCTGAATTTAAGTTGAATGAGTGTGAGTGCTTGTGGTAATCTGGCGTGATTGGAGACTATTAAATTTGAGAGGAGTGCGGGAAATGGCAAGGTAATCGCTGAACAGAAAAGTTCCTGTAGACCACAAGTTTTGTAAAGTTGCTCTGTGAACTTTTATAGGTAATTTGCATTAAGAATTGTTAGCAGCGCCACAGATGTATTTGTTTCTTAAAGTATGCCATGTTGTTATTGAGTATTTTTAAGCAGTATTTGTTATCTTCATTCACTGAACAAATGTTTGTGTGCCTTTAATAAATACAGCTACCTAAAATGCTGTAAATAAGATGGGAGTGAAAACTTCAAAGTTTTAGTTTAAATTTATTTTAGGTTCTGATTGCTGAACATACTACAGTAAGTACAGTGAGAACAATTAATATTGTATGATATTAGCAAAATATCTTAATTATATTTGTTGTTTATAAAGGTTTTAATGTGGCATGCTTTAACATGGATATGTTTGTGCGTCTTAAAACTTATAGGTCTTTCATCACAAGTTTGAACCCAAGACAAATTGACTGCTTGTTTAAAACATCCATGTGATGAAATTGGACCCTTTTTTTTTAATTGGCTCTTTTCCATCCCTGTTCTGTATCACCTCTCCCCACCCCCACCCAATGATGTTTCTATAGACCTTTGGAGATCTAAGTCTATATGTCTTTTAGGAAAAAAAAAGTAATAGGCAAGAGAGCTTCATTTTTGGTCTTACCTATCAAATAGCTTAACATTGTTTAAGAAATACACTTACTCATCTGAAGTGGTATTCTCTCTATGTAAATTTTGCATTCACAAGGGAAGGCAGGTGGTGGTAGAATCCAGCTTCCTAATATAATACTTCATAAAAAGCTTTGTAGTACCAGTTTGTGGTTTATGAATTAGAGAAGCTAATTTTATAAAATTAGCATAATGGGAAAAGAATAATAGCTTTAAGCTGTTAAACTATTTTGGGCAGTAGTGGTTGCTAGTTTACTATTCTGTGAGTGTTCTTGAGTAGTATTTTGTTTTATTAACACTATACAGGGAAGAACTTTGTCCTTCTAGCTAATTGTATGGCTACCTTGGGGAGGAGTTGTTTATTTGTTTCATTTTTTGTTTTTGGTGTCTGTAGTAAAATTACAGAAAAACCCGTTTTACCCTTAGTTATTTTGTTTTCTGATTATTAAAGAAATACAGTCTTATTATAAGAAATATTTAAGAGTAAGGAAGAATATAGTGCATGAAAAAGTTCAACCATAATCCCTCCACTAATGGGAATAAACGATTCTAAACAGTATGACATATTTTCCTCTAGTCTTTTTTAACATTTTTCCATAGATGACATCACATGAGTACCTTTTTCCTAACCATTTTGCTTGTTATATGTAACTTTTTTTTTTCTGGATACATATAAATTTTTTTTAAAAATTATACAATATGTTACACAATGTATTTGGATCATAGTAACACGATCATACAGTATTTGTCCTTTTGTGTCTGGCTTGCTTTGCTCAACATATCATAACTTTATAAAACATTTTTAATAGCTTCCTAGTGTTCTACTTTGTAGATGAATCCTATTAGTGATTTCCCTATTATTGAACATTAAGTAGTTTCCATTTTTCACATAGTAAATAATGTTACAGCAAACAGTTTTGTTTATAAACTCTGCATTTTGAAATTTCTTAGGAGGGACTGGCAGTAAATTACTAGAAGGGAAATTACTAAGTGAAATGAGAAGGTATTATTGACATTAAAGGGTAATATATTTTTATTACCAAATTTATCATGTTAATTGTTGAAAAATTAGAAAGAATAGGTAACTGAAAAGAAGACTGATCCATAATAGCACTACTCAGAGAATGACTATCATTAATTATTTTCAGACCTTTTCTAGAAATGACATATTACTGAGTTTTCCTCAACACCATACCTCTTATACTTTTTAGCTAACAACCATTTAAATGTGTGGTTTGTGGAATTTTAAAGAGATTTCACAGAGGTTTTGAAAATTACCTTATTAAAATGTCATGTAGGGGAGCGGATATGGCTCAAGTGGTTGAGTGCCGGCTTCCCACGTACGAGGTCCCAGGTTCAAAAAAAAAAAAAAAAAGTCATGTAGGTGTTGGACTGTTTACTTATCCTGAAGAGAACCTGGAATGTAAAACTGAAATCAGAGACACTCTAAAAACTGCTTTTGTTCACTGAAAAGCTTTCTATGTGCATTTTGGAGCTTTTGTAGTTAGGCATAATTCTTAAATGTAAGAAATTTTGAAGCTTTCCAAAATAGTTAAAAGTATCAAAATTGCATTTTTCTAGCAATGGTAGAAACGAGAAGGGCTTATTACATCTTGATCATGATGTTTCTTGAAGAAGAGAACTTTTAATACATTTATTTGTTTAAATTTTATATATTTTGCTTTATAATTTTAAGACTCCTCTCAGTAGTCTTCATATTAATCTTGTGCTGTGAAATATTACAGATTTCAAGAAGCACTTGTACTATCTGCAGCAGCAGAACTTGACTTTTTACCCAATAGCTTAATCACTAGGACTTACATCTAGGACCATGTATGATTTTTAATTGTATGTAGAAATAAAAATTATACTTGTCATGGAATATATATGCTTTGCTAGTAACAGTCTAATTTCTTGGCACCCCAGAAAAGTAATATTTGGCAAATTATTCTGCTAACTTTTTTCCTGGGGGTGGTGGTGGTATTGGGGTGGGGAGAGAACAAACATGCAAAATAAGAGTTGTGTAAATTTTGATATTTTGTAGAAATTTTTAACTTTAACAGAGTTTAATACATTGTGTCGTCCACTGGGAAATTCTGTCTTGGCATCAGGCAATTAAGAAAACATTTATTTGGAAATAACTGAAACTGGCGTCTCTTCTTGGATTCACATGATGACATTTGATTTATGGCTCACTGCTGATTGCAGATTCTTTTCCTTGGAGCCAAATGGATTCCAGAAATTCATTAAGATATGTTTCTTCCCTCTTTACTATTCCTAGTATCTCTCCTACTTTCCATCTCTATCTTTTTTAAATTAAATTTTTAATGCAAAAATTCCTTTATACAGAACATTTGTGGAGAATGCTTTTCCCTCCTTCAAAGAGAAACAGCTCATATATTCAGTAGGAGAATTGTTTGAAGAATGAAATACATCTAATTGAAAATTTCATCAGAAACTCTTCATTTTAAAAAATCTTAAAAATACTCTAGGCAGATTTACAGGAATCTTGAAAATTAAACTGAAAAATAATGCTAAAATTTGTTTTAAGTTCTTTAAAGTAAACATAGTATTTACATGGTTTCTCCCCTAATTACAGAAGTTATGTATGTTCATTGTAGACATTTTTGAAAAGCCCAGAGAAGGAAATAAACATCCTTAACCCCACCATCCAAACCCAGAGATAACCACTGTTAATATTTTGGTTCATATCCTTCTAGGTATTCACTTATTTTTTAATATGTATGAAATAATATTGTTGTCATCTCTACATAGTGTTTTATAATCTGTTTTTTTACTAAATATGTTAACATTTCCCCATGTTTTCTAAAAACTATCTAAAGCATGGTTAAATAGTATTCTTGCAAATGAACTGTCCATACTCTAATCAATTCCCAATTATTGAGCATTTAAGTTCTTTCTTTCTCTTGCTGTCTCTTTCTAATATAATGCTTCAGAGGGTATTTCTGCACATACATTTTTGTGCACATATCCACTTATTTCCTTAGGGTAGTTTCTTGGAGATGGAATTCTTGGTCAAGAAGTGTGTACATTATTAAGTCTTTTGGCATGTGATGCCAAATTTCCCTCCGAAAAAAATACCCATTAATTTTCACAAGAAAGAATACCCATTTCCTAAGAATATTATTTTTAAAAATCTTTGCCAGTTTGATAGGGGATAATAATATTTTTTGTTACTTTAATTTTCATTTCTTTGATTGCCTTCCTTACACAATTTTACATGATAGCCATTTGCATTTCTTTTGTAAATTGTTTGTCCTTTGGCCCATTTTTAAATTGGGTAGTCTTCTTATTGATTTGTTTAGATACTTTTAAGATAGAAGATTATTTTTAATCACTTATACCTTTGAAAACTCTCAGTATGTTCAATTTTTATGAATATAAAAGCATAGTGACTTTTACCTTTCTTCCATTCTGTTTCCTAATTTAGTCATTTGTTCTACCCACCATTGTAAAGTCAAATTCAGTCTTAATGAGGATTTATTTTATTATTTAAATGCTTCAATTTTAAAGTCAAATTTTAAATAGAATAGAAAGTTAACTTTTTTTTTTCTGAGACGATAACTAGAGAATTACATGTCAGTTTTACCCTTGACTTACTGCTTTCAGAAACCCTTTTATCACAGACCACTCAATCACACTTCACTTTTCAGTCAAATGATAGAATGGTTTGTTCTGATTCCACTGGTGATTTGATGTTTAAGCTTGAAAAGTACATTTATTTTTTTAAATTCAGATATCTCGTTCTATGGTAAGGTTAGTGTTATTTGGTATGTCATAAGGGCAATATAGATAGTGCGTTAGTTGTAAATAGCACTGGAGCAAGTGATACCCGAGACTGCAAGTACATGTTAATTCTTTCTGATTTGTTATTAGAAGAATAGCTCTTGTTGTGTGACTTCCTTCCGAAGTCCCCCAATCCACTTTTGTATGTGTGGTCTCTTTAATAAGGAGTTCTTAAACTTTTTTGTTCCACAGACCCCTTTGCCAGTCAGGTGAAAACCACGGACCCCTTACTAAGTCCACACTATACTGTGTATTATTTAATAAATATATCACACCCTCACCAACACGTCCCCACAAGAGTAATATTTTTATTGAATTTTCAACTCAAGCTTATGGACCCCCTGAAATCTTTCCATGGACACCTTGAGGTCCGTGGACCCTGGTTAAGAACGCCTGCAGTTTAAATGCGTGGGATTAATATTTCTTTCATGAAAAGGGGAATGATTTTTTTCTAAAATTATCAAAAAGACAGGATAACAGCATTAAATTACATTTTAAAAAAAAGATTATTTATTTCTCCCCCCACCCCCTCGTTGTTTTTTGCGCTCGCTGTCTGCTCTCTGTGTTCTTCTGTGTCTGCTTGTCTTCTGTTTAGGTGGCATTGGGAACCGATCCTGGGACTTTCCGGAGTGGGAGAGAGGGACTCAATCTCTTGCGCCACCTCAGGTCCCTGGTCTGCTGCGTCTCTTATTATCTCTCCTCTGTGTCTCTTTTTGTTGCATCATCTTGCTGCGCCAGCTCTCTGCACGAGCCAGGTCTCCTGTGCAGGCCAGCACTCCGTGTAGGCCAGCTCTCTGCCCAGGCCAGCTCGCCATGTGGGCCAGCTTGCCTTTCACCAGAAGGCTCCGGGAATCGAACCCTGGACCTCCTATATGGTAGATGGGAGCCCAATCACTTGAGCCACATCCATTTCCCATAAATTACATTTTGAAAAATTAAAAAATTCCTTTTATCCCCTCAACACTATTTTCATTTCTGGTCTTATAGCTAATTCTTTGTCCTCCTTGCAAGTACATCGTTGTTACTTATATGTATTCTTTTTTTTAACCTAATGTTGAAAATATTTTATCTGTATATAGTCCTCTTAATATTTAAATCTTATAAAATAATATAAGCACTTTATAGAGAATTTAGAAAATAAGAAAATGGAAACAATTTTTGTAATATTTCACAGATGGAGAAATTAGCATATATGTCAAATTTAATAACTTCATTTTTCTGTTTTTTCCTGATAAAAGTAATACATGCTCCTTGAAGAAAAATTGCATAGAGAAGTATAAAGCAGGAAAATAAAATGATCCATAACCTTTTTACCCACTGATAACATTTTATCATGTTTGTAGTCTTTCCTGGTCTTTTTTTCTATGCGTATTTTGTGTTAAGACTCACTGATAGTCCAGATTTTTAGTTGAATATTTTAGTTTAAATTTCTCCACATTATTGAAAGGAACCATTTTAATAGCTGTATAATATTCATAATATAATATAATTGGTATAATCATTTCCCAATTTTTTCTACTTTTTATATTATAATTAACACGCTATTGACTGTATATACTCGTAAATCTTTGTCATAATTTCAGATTAATTCAAATAATTTCTGAGAAGTGGAATCTAGGCTAAATGGAGTGGATGATTTTTAAGGTTCTTGATAAAGACTGTCAAATTGCTTTCAAGAAAAATTATAACCCATTTTGTGTTCTCACCAGAAATGCATAAAAGTGGCCATCTTATTGAACCTTGGCTCTCAAGGGTATTTATTTTGTAATCTTTGTCAGTATTATAAGTGAAAGTGATATTTCAGTTGTTTTTAATTCACATTTTCCTGAGGTTACTGAGGTTTAACGTTCTGTGTTTCTACTTTATATGGGAGTTAGATAGTAATCATTCTGGGTTATCCTGTATGCCCCCCAGAGTTGTAAAGGAAACCTTTGTTTTGCCCTCCAAGCATATACATTCATAGAAGGTTTATTTTTTTTAGGATAATGCATATATAATTAGGAAATAGAGAGTTTAGGAACTTAGATGAACAGCAACAACAAAAGGGTCCCTTGCTTGGCTTTCTTGACTTGCTTGACTTTCTTGTGACCATGCGGATTTTGTCTCTTGGTAATATGTTTGAGCTAAGAAGGAGAAGGGATAAAGAGAGTAAGTTCCTAGAAATCTACTTTCTTAATTATCTTAAAAATGAACTATTAGAACACAACCTTTTTGTAAGGTGAGGATTTTTAGTACACCATTGGGGAAATTCCAAAATACAGTTCTTTGTCGTTGAAATTTGTTTTCCAGAATGTGTTACTTTTGTTTCACAGGCCCTCCTTGAGGGTAGGAATCAGATTGCGTTCATTTTTGTATCTCTGGCATAATTCCTAGCACTAAACAGGTGTTCAGAAAATGTGTGAATAATAGGCTCATTGGAATAGTGGAAGGATTCGACTTGAGTCAGAAGACCTGGGGTATTTTTCCCTTAATTCACTTGAGCATCAGGGACCTTTGTGGTTTACGTAACATCTTCGACCCTCAGTTTTTATCAACTCATGGATATACTGCTTGTTCCATTTACTTCACCGAGTTCAGAAATAAATAATATGCAATACATTTAAGTATCCTCTAAACTTAAGAAGTGCTCTGTAGTTATGAAAGTCATCATCATCAATATTACTGTATTTCTCAGACGTACTTGGTAAAGAGCTCCAAAGAAATTACCTGAAAGAGTATGGCAGAGACTGCTAGCTGATCACCAAAATCCATCCTTTCCTGGGCCTGGAGCTGGACTGTTTCTTAGCTTCCCTTGCATTTAGATGTGGTGTTGTGACTGAATTCCAATCAACGGAGTGAGCAGCAGTGCTGTTCTCCACTGCAGGGCTGGGCCCAAGAAAACTTCCCACGAGGGCTCTTCCTTCACGCGCTTTTTACCTTCTATCTGGCTAGAATGGAGACAACCTTCAAGGGGACCTTGGCAGCCACATGTTAAAGAAAGTAAAGCTTCCTTGAACAATGTGACTGCATGGAGGAGGGCCACCCGCTTACTTCTTCACCCATCCAGTTCTGCTACATGAGCACGAAATAAGCTTCCATTGTGTTTGAATCATTGTTCATTTTGGGGTCTACTTGTTCCAGCAGTTAGACTACCCTTAACTATTAGAAGAAACATGTTAATACATTCCAACTTTTTCTTTAGAGAAGCAAAATCCTTGTATAGCAGCCCCCAAACAAGGAGTAACTATGTAAAGGCATATAAATATATAGGTCTGTGGTATATATATAGTCTGAGGCCCAAGATAAAAATTGAGGAATTATAATATTTTGCCATTTGAAATTTTTTGTTGTTGACTAGACTGAGAAAAGTTAAACAATGAGATTTACAACTTTCTGAAGTTTAGATTATTTATTTTTCACCTTTTCGTTGTTTCAAGCCAAGGTTCCAAAATAGTATAAAAGAGAAGATATCTGTTGATAATACCTTGCTTTAATTCATATTTAATATCCAAACATTTTCTAACATTAAATATGACACTCAAGCTATTATATATAATTAAAATTGTTCTTAAGGCCAATAATGATACTGAGTTTTTTAAAAACTGGATTCCTTTCTTTCTCTTTTTCTTTTTATTAGATGATTGTGACCCGTCTCATTATAAAAGCTTTTTTTTGGGGGGGAGGGAGGAGGAGTGGATGGCTGGTAATTAGACTTACTCCAGAAATTGTATAGCAAGACATTTGCTTCAAAATACTTATGTCTGTGAAACTCCATATTACCTTTCTAAGGAATATTGAGGAAATTCTAGTATATACTTAACCTTTTATCTGGCAGCATTTACCCAAGGTTACCAAAAGTAACTGATAATACTGTATTTTATTATATTCTAAATGAGGGGTGGGGAGCTCTTTAAAATATATTTAGGCTTAAAGCGGTCCAATAATGCTCCTAATAGCAAATACAGTATCAATCAGTCTACATATCTAGCCGTCAAAGTTTAGTACCTTTTACTTTCTAAAATATTTTGTTTATGGAAATAAATAAAACTCCACCAAACATAATTGAAAATAGCTTTCACAATCTATGCAGTTTACTGCCTAGGAAAAGAGCTATCCCCTTTCTTATTAGGCACATAAATTTATTAAGTTTATGCGTTATACTTTAGTTATCTGATTTCCCCTGGGAAGCCTGAGTTCTTCTGTGGGTTACAATTAATTCAACCCGGGAAACAAGCTGTGGACAGCAAATTAAAGATAGGGAAAGATAAGAAATAAACCTTATATTTCTTGATAATGGCAAAGGACAGAGCAGCCATAAGAAAGAAAAAGAAAAAAAACTGTATAAACAGGAGACTGAGGGAAGTAAGTGAATTGACAAGCTCAGTCCTGTTTTCTGGATATCTTTTAGGAGATACATAATGAACTATTATAGACCATACAATAATTAATATTAAAAATTACCCTGAAACAGCAACATAAGGCTAAATTATGTTCAGAATACTTTATTAAGATAAGATGGGTAGAATATGCAGTACGTTTTAGAAAGCGTTTCTTCAGACCTTGTTGTAATTAAGTTTGGGTGGTTCTCAATTATCTGAAAAATTTATTTAAACCAGAATGCCTTATACCAAATAGCTACTGATTAAAAAAAAAATAATCAGTTCTTTTTAGTTGCATGTTGCATGAGAAAAAAAAAGTGATTGCTGATGCCTGACTATGTTGTAGTTATTTACCTTCAAATGCAGTTCATCTAAATTGTTATCCTTGGGGTGGTTTGGGTTCCTATCTAGTTATGACAAGAAAAGGCCAAATTTTCTGAAATCAAATTCCTTTAAGAAAGTTAAAATTTAGTATACTAACCTTTGAGTTTTTGGACTTTGATGCTTTATAAACAAATTTCATTCCAATTAGTATGTTTTCATGTAGATGGATTTTACTACTTCATATTCAGCTTTTTTCCCCCAGAAAGGTATATCTATATCCTTTGGAACCTATCACTTGGTTTTCTAGAAAAATAGTATTTTAGTACAATAGAAACTCCTTCTTAACTATCTTTTACTTGGCTGATCATTTGTTTATAGCTATTTTACATTGGGATGAAACTGCTGATATTTTATGTCTTCAGTTTATAAATGGAGTAAAAGGACATTACAGTTTTACTGAAAGATAAATGTTTTTATTAAAGTAACTTGGCAGTTCTTTTTAGCACATTAAAGACACTTCCAAACAAAATCTATCACACCTAGTAGGTGTGTTTAAGAAATAGTTGTTGGAAGCGGGTGTGGCTCAGCCGATAGAGCCCCCGTTTACCATATGGGAGGCCCGGGTTCGCGTCCCGAGGCCTCCTTGTGAGGGCACACCGGCCTGAGAGGTGCCGTGGGCTGATGCAGCAACCTCATGGCAGGAAGCGGGTGTGGCGCAATGGATAGAGCACCCGTTTACCATATGAGAGGCCCCGGGTTGCTTCCCGGCGCCTCCTTGTGAGGGCAGGCCGGCTCATGCAGCGCCATGGGCTGATGCGGCAAGACCTCACAGCAAGGGGGAGATAAGCAGACACAGAGAAGACACGCAGCGAATGGACACAGCAGCACAAGCAGCAAGGGGGGGATAAATAAATAAAATAAATAAATCTTTAAAAAAAAAAAAAAAGAAATAGTTGTTGAATGAATGAATGAATGAATGAGCATTAAATAAAGTAGTTATCATCGTAGAACTAACAGGTAAAGCCTCATAAGAACTAACAGGCAAAGCCTCAGATTTCATATTGATGTTAATATGGAAATATTAATTGGGAAATATTAACTATTCTAATTGTATTTATTTGTGTTCTTGGAAATATTAACTATTATATTCTAATTGTATTTATTTGTGTTCTTGGATACAGGTGGCGATAAAAATAATAGATAAATCTCAGCTGGATGCAGTGAACCTTGAGAAAATCTACCGAGAAGTACAAATTATGAAAATGTTAGACCACCCTCATATAATCAAACTTTATCAGGTATGATGTAGCCTTAGAACTCTCCATGCTTTCTACATTCAGTTCTCTATTTTGCAGCAAAATATTGCTTTTATGTTAGTTTTAAAATTTTTCAATGAAGGATAATTATGTTTTTATTAAGCTGAGTACATCTATTTTTCCATATTGTCTTTAAATAAAAATATTGTGAAATCAAAAACTTAAAAATTATCTCTTAGACTATAAGTTATCTATTTAAAAATTTTTCAATTTTGAATTTATGATACCCTGCTTTAACCTGTAGTGCTTTAGTGGTGGTGCCATTAATGAGGATATGCCTGTTTTGCTTATTTGGAAAATGTGCTATTCATGTTTTATGAAATATAAAGGCTAAAATGTTAGTGTATTGCTTCATGTCATGATTTGTAAGACCTATAGACAAATCTTATATTTTGTTTGGGTTATTTTATCAGATGAAGTAAATGGAACTTTTTTTTCTGAAATCAACTTTATTAAGATATAATTTATATAAAATAAACTGCACCCATTTCAAGTGTAAGCCATGTTTTTTAAAAGAAGAGTTTCTCAAATGTTTAAGAGTAATTCATGTTTAAGAATGATAATATAATACAAACCATTTAAAAATTTTCCATTCAGTAATATGTAGAATTTTTATACATTGAAAGGTAACAGTATAGCCTATGCCACAATGATTTCCAAGGTAAGATGTGCACACCCAGTACTGTGCTGGACTCAGCCTGTACTGGCTTGTAAGAGCCGATTTGCTAAATTTTCAGAAGTTTTTTGAGCCCATTATCACAAAATCAGCAATGGTGGGAGTATTTACACCACAGAAAGCGGCCCACAAATCAGGGTCTTTTTTTTTCTCAGAGAGCCATTTCAGTAGCACCCCAATGAGTCTAAGTGTTTTTCAGAGTATAGGAAGAAAATGTTAGAGTTCTAATTATATTTATTTTCTGTATTTTTGTATGCATTTTACAGTGTATATAATCTATTTTTACAGTGGTACATGGATGCAATTTGTGTCCTTGTATATGTACATACACACATATATATATGTGTGTATATATACATTTGTATACATAGATACATATTTGGCTAAACAACTTTTTATTGATAGAGATTTGCAATTAAAAAAAAAACCAAACAACAAGCAAAACAAATGGAAAGCCAACTCAAGAAGCCAATGGGGCTCACTGGTTAAATGCTGGCTTCCCACATGTGGGGTCTTGGGTTCAATCCCCGGGCCCCAGTACTTTCAAAAAAAAAAAAAAAAAAAAGGTGTGGTTGGGGAGTGGGTGTAGCTCAGTGGTTGAGTGCCTGCTTCACAAGTATGAGGTCCTGGGTTCAAGCCCCAGAACCTCCTAAAAATAAAAAACAAAACAAAACAGGTATGGTGACCACACCTTATGATATACCTGCTAAGAATGAAAGACTGGTGTGCCACTTAAAACAGTTCCTGAAGTTCTAAAACTACAAAAGGTCTTTTATGTCAGATTTATATCTGAGTCTTTCTGCTGTAAGCTTTTTTTCCCCCTTTAATGCCTACAGAGGATACTAATCATTTCCTCAGAAGTCTCTGATGAACCATAAGCCAAACTGAGGATAAAACTATCATGATTCATGTGAAAATTCTATCTTTATTTGAACTAAATTATCAGTTAAAGTTGATTTACCATTTGACTTATTCAGGCCTAAATTGTAGGTAGTTCTTAGCTTTTTGGCCTGATGGGGAATAGTCTTAAACCTACATTTTAGAGTAAAATTAATTTTCAGTCTTTCAGTCGGTAGCAGTTGAAATTTTCCATAATTAGCGTGTGCTAATATATAAAAAGATAGGGAAAAATTGTTACAAAGAAGTAGTTTAATAAATCTCTCATTTTGAATCTATAAATTTATTTGCTTTCTAAATAGACACTCCTTAGTTTGAAAAATCAGATTTGTGAGAGACACTTCCTTTCTGAACCTAGAGAAAATAATTTAAATAAAATTGTGCAACCGTAGAGCTATGAATAAAAATCTTTGGAACAGTATTTTCAACTCCTGTTATCTATACTAGTACTTCTCAAACTTTAATGTGCATAGCAATCACCTGGGAATTTTGTTAAAATGTTAATTCTCTTTCAGTAGGTATGGAGTGGGGCCTGAGATTCTGCATCTGTAATAGGCTTCTAGGTAGTGCTGCTGCTGCTAGTCCATAGAGCATACTTGAAATAGCAAGGATTTAGATTTCTCACAAAAAATCCTGACTTAAGGATATTACCAGGCTTGTAACTCAGCCAGCTTTTGAATTGTTTATGACACCTACTCTTATTAGTAGCTTTAATTTAGGGAATCCTGTAGAATGTTTTGGTAAATTGCAATCCTTTCCTATCAGACTAATATGGAATTATTTATCAATAGGTAATGGAGACCAAAAATATGTTGTACCTTGTAACAGAATATGCCAAAAATGGAGAAATTTTTGGTGAGTTTTCCCTTTAAATTGTTTTTCAATTTGAAGAGGTCGCAACCTGTATAAAATGGAATATTTTCTATGAATTCTCCTGCTTATTTAAGAATTATTAACATGAATTAGAAATGTTTAAGCATTAGAATCTCACAGAATATCCAGTAAGCTTAAAAATATGGAATATAATTTATTCTTGCATTTATGATATTGAAGGTGTATTAAAAGAGACTGGAGAATCAAAGATAGGGCAAAACTTTCAGTCAGATTTCAAGGCAGATTTTCTTTCCTTTTATCTTACTTTTTACCTTTCTTTCCAGGGGAATGTTCAGTCAATAGAGTTCCTGCTATGTTCTCTGTCATTGTGGATCTTATAATTTATTAGGCTATTGATTGTCTGTAAGACCTCGAGAAAGTCACTAAACCTCTCTGGGATTCAGTTCCTTTATCTCTAATAAGTAATTTTTTTGAACATCTGAAGTGTAACCACACTTTTAGTAACTTTTAATGTCTTTGTTTGCTAATTTTAGCATCTCTGTCAGTTCTGGATTGGTTTTGATGGGTTAATTTTTCTCCTCGGTTTTGGTCACATTTTTCTGCCTCCTTACATGTCTGGTAATCTTTGATTGTATGCCAGATGCTGTGAATTTACCATACTGGGCACCAGATATTTTTTGTATTCCTGTAAGTCTTCTTGGGCTTTGTTCTGGCACCCAGTTAAGTTACTTGGAAACAGTTTGATCTATTTGGGTTTTGCTCTTATGATTGGAAGAATGATCAGTCTAGGGCTCATTATTTCCCATTCTGAGTACTCAATCCAGTGCTCCATGAACTCTGAGGTTTTCCAGGCTAACCAATGGAGACAGGCACTATTCCTGGCTCTGTGTAAGTGCCAGGCACTGTTCTTTCAGATGGCTTTTTCTCTGGCCTCGGGTTTTCTTACACACATGTGCCAATCAATCCTTTCCTGAATGTTCAAGGAAGAGGCTCTACAGATCTTTGGAGTTCCCTTTCTTTGTAACTGTCTTCTTTCTGGTACTCTGTCTTATGCCTTGGTCTGCCTGGACTCTTAGCTCAGTCTCCTTCACTCAGACTTTGTTGGGCTGCACCTGATTTCCCCCTCCCTCAGTGTAATCTAGAAACTCTCAAAGCATTCAGTGGGGGCATTCACAGGACTCATTCTACTTGTTTCGTGTCTTTCTTTGCCTGATGTCCATTGTCTTACAAATCATCATGTCATGTATGTCATATATTTTGCCTAATTTTATTTTTGGGGGGAGAAGTGTTAGTGGGAGATTACATCTGGTCGCTGTTAATCCATCTTGGCTGGAAGTGGAAGTCTCTGAGCCTCTCAAAATTATTTTTCATTTTAGTTATATTAAAGAGGAGAAAATTACATGCATTTTTATAGTTTCAAAAACGTACTACTTCCAGTAGAATTCTAAATAAATAGTTCTGATTGAATTATTTTCTAATTGTATTTCTGGAAAGAGACTCTTCTTGCCTCTGTTACTTATTTTTTCTTTCATTGCTATTGCTTATTGAGCTTATTTTAATACTTCAGATGTTTGTTTCAACTAGAAGATTCTTAACTTATGGTATAATAGAATGACATGGGCTTTGACGCCAAGCAGATCTGGCTTACAATGCTGGCTATACCTTATCAGTTGTTGCATTACTTTGGGCAAGGTTTTTCCTTTCTTTTCATTTCTTCCCTTCCCATCTCCTCTCTGTTCCTCTGTTTCCTTATCTGTAAATGGAAGTTGTGCCTGTTTCCTAGAGTTGTAAAGCACCTAGGTCAAAATCTAATATGTAATGATTAGCAAAATGCTCCTCCTTCTTCCTCTCTACTCTTTGGGAGACACCGTTCTAAGCACAATTTTTAGTTAGGGTGTTTTGACGAGATGAGTATGTTCTGTTTCTGAAGATTGGTTTTAGAGTAGAAAATTTTCCTATAAACGCCTTATGAAGGAAAAATTATAAAAAATAAGAAACTTTAAAAAGAAAGGGTAGCTTTCATACTACTTTTAAAAATCTTTACCCATTGGAATATTTTTTAAACTTTAGGCTGTGGTTTTATGAGTAAACTAGAAATGGCTATTACATGTTAGATATTATTTCTGTGAAAGTGGAATGTTCTGAGTTGCTATTTCTTGCTAAGACATTTAATAAGGTTCATCAGCACATTGTTTTTCATAAATTGAAGTATATTTTGGTGGTTTTTATGTATGAAGTTTATTTTTAATGTAAAATATTTAGAGTAAATGTGAAATTTAAGCTCCGAAAAGAAGTGTCTGATGTAGATAGAAAAATTGGATGGTAAATGCTAGTTATCTTAGTTTCTACTTTCTGATACAGTTAATTTCTTAAGCATGGAAGATAATCAGTAATAGATTTTAATTTAAAAAGATGAAATCTTTTTGAATGGAAGAATCTGAATTTAAAGGGAATTTGGAGATCATTTACTCCAAATTAATTTTTATTTACTTTAACTTTGTCATACAGCTTATAGCCCAACAGACCTCATTATCTTTTCTTACAGAACTACTTCTCCCTTTCCCTGACTTGGCTTCATCATTTACAAAGTCATCTAAATTAGGAATCTTTGGTGTCAGTATTGATTCCTTTCCCCTCATCCCTCATTTCAGATGAGATTTAAATTCTGCCCATTCTGCATCCTAAATATCTCAAAGAAGTGCCCTTCTCTCCATGCCCACTGCTGTTGCCTCAGTTCAGGGTCCTCATTATCGCTTGTCTATAGCATGCAATTGTCTCTTAGCTATTCTACTTAACACTGCCTTCAGAATCAGCTTTCTAAAACATAAACATAATCTCGTTGCTTGTCTTTATTTTCTGAGCTTTTTATAATGACCATTAATTATGATAAAAGTAATTTTTAATATATTTAAATTTTATTAGAAAAGTTGTGAGCTTACAAAACAATCATGATATGCAGAATTCCCATACATCACCCCTCCACCAACACCTTGCATTGTTGTGGAACATTTGTTACAGGCTATGAAAGAACATGATCAGATTATTAGCACTAACTATGGCCTGTAGCTTACATTTGGTATATTTTTTCCATACACCACCCATTATTAACACCACGTATAAGTATTGTACATTTGTTATAATTCATGAGAGAGCACTCTCATATTTGTACTGTTAACCACAGTCCATCTTCCACCACATGGTTGACTGTGTTACGTAGTCCCATGCTTTGTACAATCTATCTAAAGTGTTTGCTCAGTGGCTCTTACTTTCATCACAGAGTTGTACAGTCATTGCTTCCGTAAATTTTTTGAATGTTTTCCTCAGTCAAAAAAAAAAAAATCCCATGCCCCCCTATTATTGATGCTTAGTGTTGATATGGTACCTTCTTTGACATTGATGCAAAAATATTACAATATTGCTGTTAACTGTAATCTATAAGTTACATTAATTGTATTTTTCCCATGCATCACCATATACTTACCACCTTGTAATAGGGACGTACATTTGTTCTAGTTCATAGAGTATTCTTGTATTTGTACTGTTGACCACAATCCTCATCCACCCCTGGTTCACTGTTATTCAATCCCTAGATTATTCTCTTTCTTTCAGTTGACATTTACATCCCTAAACTACCCCCTTTCAGCCACAATCCCATTTATAAACCAGGCGTGTTAGTTATACTCACTATAATGTGTTACCATCAGCTCTACCCATTTCCACACTTTTACAGACAAACTAAAAATTCTACATACACTAAGCATCAGTACTCCTTTTCAACCCTCATTCTATCCCCTAGTAACCTATACTTTCGATTTTAACTCCATGTGTTCATTCTTCATATTTAGTTCATATTAGTGAGACCATACAATATTTGTCCTTTTGTGTCTGGCTTATTTCATTTAGCATATTGTCCTCAAGGTTCATCCATGTTATCATATGTGTCCCAATTTCATTTCTTCTTATAGCAGAGTAGTATTCCATTGTATGTATATACCACATTTTGTTTATCCATTTATTGGTTGATGGACAGTTGGGTGGTTTCCATCTTGTGTCATCGTGAATAACACCACTATGAACACCGGTGTGCAAATGTTCTTGTCCCTGTTTTCAGTTCTGGATATGTTCCTAGTAGTGGGATTGCTGGATCATATGGCAGTCCTATATTTAACTTCCTGAGGAACCGCCAAACTGTCTTCCACAAAGGCTGCACCATTCTACATTCTCACCAACAGTGAAGGAGTGTTCCTATTTCTTCAGCACTTGTAGTTTTCTGTTTTTTAATAATGACCATTCAGTAAGGTGTGAGATGATATCTCATTGTAGTTTTGATTTGCATTTCCCTAATAGCTAGTGATAGTGAACATTTTTTCATATGCTTTTTGGTCATTTGTACTTCCTCTTTTGAGAAATGTCTATTTAAATCTTTTGCCCATTTTTAAATTGGATTGATTGCTCTTTTATTGTTGAGTTGTGTGATCTCTTTATATAAAATGGAAATCAAACCCTTATCAGATATGTGGTTTCCAAATATTTTCTCCCATTGAGTGGGCTGCCTTTTCATCTTCTTAACAAAGTCCTTTAAAGCACAAAGGTGTTAAAGTTTGAAGAGATCCCCTTTACCAATTTTTCTTTCATTGTTCATGCTTTCAGTTTGAGGTTTAAGAAACCACCACCTACCACCAGGTCTTGAAGATGTTTCCCTACATTTTCTTCTAGGTAGGAGTTTTATGGTTCTAGCTTTTATATGTAGATCTTTGTTCCATTTGGAGTTAATTTTTGTATAAGGTATGAGATAGGGGTCCTCTTTCTTTCTTTTGGATATGGATATCCAGTTCTCCCAGCATCATTTGTTGAATAGACTGTACTGCCCCAATTGGGTGGGCTTGACAGTCTTGTCAAAAATCACTTGACCATAAATGTAAGGGTCTGTTTCTGAACCATCAACTCAGTTCCAGTGGTCTATATGTCTATCTTTATGCCAGTATCATGCTGTTTTTACCACTGTAGCTAGATAATATGATTTAAAGTAATGAATGGTTATCAGTAAAAAGGATTGCTGTCTAGTTTTATTTCTGTACTTTGTTTCCTTTGGCCCTTAAATATTCCCTCTTCTTAATTTCCTCTTATAAGAAAAGTTCTTTATGCTCTCTCAGGCTTCAGAGCTGTCTTGATGTCCACAGAAGGAGCAACCCTACTAAAATTTTCATTGTAGTCAGTGGGGTTGGGGAGAGTTGAGTGTCATGCTAGGGCTGAGATAAAAAAGCAATTGGACTAAGAAGGGTTAGGGTAAGGAATTCAGCTAAGAAGGCCAGAGGAGGGTGTGTGGGTAGAATAGAAATCAAAAGTCTAAACAGGCAAAAATTTGTTCATAATATGTGGGATGAGTTAATATCTAGGAAGAAATGACATAGTAAAATATAGATTCAGTAGGTACAAGCATGGCACAGTCTGGTAGCCAGCCAATTTCTGTTATAGGATCCATGAGGATAGTAAAATAGAAGTGAGAAAATGCAGACCAAAAGCAATAATAGTGAGAAATATCAGTATTTAAGTGAATTCTGAGCCAAAATGTTTTAAATTCATTTGAGACTTAGACATAAAAAGAACCACATAAACTGCACTAAATTATGTATTTTAAACTGTATATTATCTTTTGGGTTTATAGCTTTGGAATTATTCTCTGATTAACTTTACAAGTATCTTTTAGTGCCTGCTCTGTGCTGGAGGGTATTGTGTTCTTTCCTTTCTTTCAT
Organism: Cabassous unicinctus; assembly: GCA_029593785.1. Taxonomy (NCBI): domain Eukaryota; kingdom Metazoa; phylum Chordata; class Mammalia; order Cingulata; family Chlamyphoridae; genus Cabassous; species Cabassous unicinctus. The sequence continues at coordinate 27,400 of JAQZBX010013651.1, forward strand.
TCCCTTAATTTTATCTTTACTAGGCCAGCAAATCATACGTGGTATTCTTGAAAAATGATTTGAAATTAAATCCTTCTGTTTCCACAGTCACTGCCCTTATCTAGACTTTCATCATCTCATGTCTCAATTAGTGAAGACCTCATGTTTTACCATTCTCAATTCCTTTCACAGTCAAGTACATTTATTCTGATATAATTCTTGTTTAATCTTCTCAAAATATTATTTTTATTATATCACTACAGTGTTCAATAATCTTCACCTGGCTTCCTGTTGCTTAGTGGATAAAATCCAGATTCCTCAGTCTGCAAATAGGATAGCTCCATTAAGTAAATGGGTGTTGTCAACTATTCCTTGCATACATTTACTGATTATCCGTAGGTATATGGATAACCAAATTGCATATTATACTGTCCTCTTCAGTTAGTAAATCAGTCTTTCTTTCTGTTTTCTCTCTTTCTGTCTTCCAGGTTTTTATTTTTATAAAAGTTAAGCATGTATTAAAGAGTTAAATGATCCTATAAGGTTTGTTATAAAAAATATCAGTCTCTTATCCTTCCCCTATCCCCATTTTACCCTCCTCCGAGGCAGCCACTTTCACCCTTTTAACCAATATTGGATTTATCTCCATTTCTCTAAATAATATGCTTGTATAGCTTCTTCTGGATTCTTTCTGTGTTTTAGGCGTAGTGTTGAATTCATTTTAATTCTTCCCCTGCCTGTGTATGTAAGAGGCATATTTTAGAGAGGTATGTAAAGACCAGTCTTGGGACCCTTAGTGTCAAGGGTAAGGGGTTTGGATTGTGTTTGTTAGAGTGGGCATCTGTGAGCTGAAAGGTGATGATAAACCAAAAAGTGGTAATGTGTGTAAGGATGGTTTTTAGGAAAAATCCAGCAGTAGTGTGTATTCTGAATTAGAGGGGGAGACTATTTTAATTGACTAAATGGTAGAGACTGAATGCTGGATTAAGATGTTAATTGCTAGAATCATGAGAAAATATTTTTACGCAAGAGGCATTTGCAATTCAAAAAATAATAACATTTTTTTCAGCACTTCCTTTTTGTTGAGTACTATTTAAAGTACTTTACATGATTTGTTTATTTAAACCCCACAAAAACCTTATAAAGTAGGCACTAAAACATTCGGTAGTTTGTCCAGAGTCACATAGCCAGTAAGCAGCAGAGTCTGGCTTTGAACCAGGCAATCCCAGAACCTATACTTTTAATAATTATGCTCTACTACCTCAAGAATTTTTATTGACTGAAAAGAGGAGAAAAGAGAGCTGGGCATAAACTAACAGACATGATTGGAACAATATTGGTAATGTCATTGACAGCAATAGAGAGGTCTGGATAGGGTGCCAGTTCCAGAGTAAAAAATGACAAATTGGATTTTAAAAGTGCTAATAGAGATAATATCAAGACATTTAGTTTGATTTGGACTGTTGCCAGGTAGTGATTTGGAAGCAAGCAACATTGAAAAGAGAGTTTAATTTCAATAGTAAAAAAACAAACAACCCAGTTTAAAAAATGGGCAAAAGACTGGAACACTTCAAAAAAGAAGATATACAATGGCCAAAAAGCCCAAAAAAATTATTCAACATTTATTAGTTATCAGAGAAATGCAAATTGAAAACCACAGTAAGATAATATACGTCAACCAGAATGGTTAAAATTTTAAAAAGACTGCCAGTAATAAATGTTAGCAAGGATTTGGAGCAACTAGAACTCTGATAACATTGCTGGTGGGGGTGTAAAATAGTACAGCCACTTTGGAGACCTGTTTGTCAGTTTCTTATAAAGTTATATATAAATCTACCCTATGACCCAGCAATTTCACTCCTAGGCATTGACCCAAGAAAAATGAAAACAAATGTCCATAAAATGACTTGTACAACAATATTCATGGCAGTCTTTTTCATAGTTGTCCAAAGCAACAGTAACCTAAGTGTCAGTCAACAGAAGAATGTATCCCAAACAAATTCTAGTATAGTAACACAATGGAAGACAATTCAGCAATAAAAAGGAATGAGCTACTTACTATGCAACAACATGGATAAATCTTAGAGACATTCTGCTGAGCGAAAGAAGTTGAACATGAAAGAGCACATACTGTTTGGTTCCATTTATATGAAGTTCTAAAACAGGCAACACTAATATATGGTAATAGAAGTTGGAAAGTGGTTGCCTACAGTGGGAGGGGAGGATTGACTGAAAAGGGACTGGAGGGAATTATCCTGAATGATGGAAATGTGTAATTTTGTTTTGCATGGTGGTTATGAAGAGTTATACAACTGTCAGAACTTAAGTAAACACCTAAGAATTTGCATTTTGTTTTATGTAAATACTTCTATAAGTCCTTTTATCTCTCGAAAAAGGGACAACTTGGTAATAAGAGTATACATTTGAGAATTATCTGCATAGAAGTAATGAGTGAAGCTGTAATGAATAATGAGATCTCAGCAGCAGGCTAAGAAGTAAGTTTTGTTTATGCTTTCATTTAGAAGGCAGATGGAGAAGTGGAATTAGTGAAGTAGAAGAGTGTCTTGAGAGGTAAGGACAGTCACTACAGTTACTGTCCTGGTTAGCCCAAGGAGGAGAAAGTTTAGATTGAAGGGAGCCATTTGATCACTGACAATTTTGAAGGAATCCTTTTCAAAGAAATTGGGAGCTAAAGCCATATTTCAAAAAGTTAAACACCGCCCCGCGGCAACAAGCTAGACGCTGCTGCAATGAGCTAGCCGCCGTGGCAACGAGCTAGATGCCGCCCCTACTGCAAGGAGCAGATGCCACAAGCCAGCAGACGCCCCAGCTGGTGGTGAATGTGGCTCAGGCCGTTGGGCACTCGCCTCTCATCTGGGAGGTCCCGGGTTGGGTTCCCAGTGCCTCCTGGAGAAGGCGAGTAAACAGTGAGCAGACTGATGAGAGAACCATCTGGGGGAGGGGATTAGATAAATAAAGTAAACAAATAAATCATTAAAAAAAAAAAAGTTAAGGCGACACGTGGGTAAAAGGACAACTAAAATTGTTTTGAGGTTTTCCAGATGGAAGGAAGGAGGTAAAGAAAGAATTGAGAGATAATTAGGGTCAGTAGAATTCAAAGTTGTGTTGTGGTTATGTTGGTGTTGGTCATGGTGTTTGAAAAAGCTAGAAAAGAAATTAATATAGGTAGGAAAGAAGAGAGAGTGAAACAAAGTCCCAGAGTAGACAAGAGGCAATCAGATCAAGAGGCCATCCCCTGATCTTTAGAATGGGGCTAATAATCTTACTGTATAGTGTTGTTACGAGGA
>JAQZBX010013652.1:0-16197 GCA_029593785.1 Cabassous unicinctus
AAAAAAAGTAACATCTACCATGTCTGGTGACCAATAAATATTACCAGGCTTGTAAAAAACCAAGAAAATTTAACCCATAATGAAGATAAAATAAATCTATCACAACTGACCCATATATAACACAGATGTTATAATTAGTAGATTAGGACATTAAAAAGTTATAACTGTATTCCATATGTTTAAAAAGTTAAATGGAAACATGGAAGATATAAAAAAGAGAACTAAACTCAACTCTTACAGATAAAAAAAAAAAAAAATACAATGCCTGAGATGAAAAATATACTGGATGGTATTACCAGTAGATTAGACATTGCAGAAGAAAAGATTAATAGACTTTAAGATCTAGCTATAGAAATTATCTAAAATGAGACACAGAAAAAAATTTTAATGAGCACAGTATCACTGAGCTGTGATACAACTTTAGGTAGCCTAACAGATACAAATAAATGTGTAATTGAAGTCTCCAATATATATTTGAAGAAATAATCACCATAAATTTTCCAAATTTAATAAAAACCATAAACCCACAGATCTAAGCTCAATCAATCCCAAGCAAAATAGACTTGAAGAAAACTACCCCAAGGCTAAAAAAATTCAAATTGCTCAAAACTAGTGATAAAGAGAAAAGCTTAAAAGCAGTCACAGAGGAAAAGACACAGTAAGTACAAGAGGAACAAATGTATAGATGATAGATTTCTTGTCAGAAACAATGCAAGCCAGAAGGCAGTAGAACAAACCCCCCTCCCCCGCCAAAAACAACAACAACTCTGTAAATCTAGAATTCTATACTGTGATAGTTGATTTTCTGTGTCAACTTGGCAAGGATATGGTGTCTAGTTGGTCAAACAAGCATTGGTCTGACTGTTACTGCAATTTAAATCATTGGTCAGTTGTTTGCATCTATGGCTGATTATATCTACATTCAACAAAGGAGATTGGCACATTCAACAAAGGAGCTTGTCAATTTCCTTCAACAGTGAGAGGAATCTCCTCATCCAATCAGTTGGAGGCCTTAAAGCAGGGGTTCTTAACCAGGGGTCCGTGGAAAGATTTCAGGGGGTCCATGAGCTTGAATTGAAAAAAATCAGCTTATTATCTTTATTTTCTCTGACCTCTAACTGAAATCTAGCATTTCCTTCACTTATGAATATATGCAATAAATTACAGTAGTATTCATTTCATATCACATTACAGTTGTTGCATACCTCAAAAAATCGTTACACTCATCCAAACTTCGAAATTACGGTAGTTGTTAGACCCAATGTTAATTGAGTGTCATAAAACTATCTGCCATTACATTCTGAAAAGGGGTCCATGGTTTTCACCTGACTGGCAAAGGAGTCCATGGAACAAAAAATGGTTAAGAACCCCTGCCTTAAAGGGAGAAGTAAGTATTTCAGCATTCACAAAGAATTGCTATCTCTCCTTCAGCCAGTTTCTCCTGGGGAATTTATCATCAACTTCATTGGCATTCCCAACTTGCAGCTTCTACTGGGGAATGCAGTATCACCACTGAGTTCCCAACTCGAGGCCTGCCCTTTGGAATTTGGACTTGCCAATCCCCACAGTCAAGTGAACCAATTTCTATAACTCTCATATGTGTGTATGTTAGTGCTGTTTTTCTGAAGAACCCTGACTAATATACATACTTAGCAAAAACATCTTTCAAAAAAATGGTTAAATGTAGACATTTTCAAACTTGAGTACTGAAACAATTCCTCACCAGCAAAGTCACACAAGAAATGTCAAAGGACTTTCTTCAGGCAAAAGGAAGATGATACCAGATGGAAATATGGATCTACACAAAGGAAGGAAGGGCACTAAAAATGGTACCTCACAGTGCCCTATGCCCAACGGAAGATGCCAGTTGTCCAGAAGTTCTCCATGAACTCCAAAGTCAATGTTAAGACCATTTGCTGGAGGTGCTGGAGAAACAAATATGTCAGTAGCATTAAAGTCAAGTCAATCCCTGACAGTTCCAATGGGTTATAGAAAAAAGAAGCATATAATCTACAGGGTGATACAATGGCAGCACCACTGAAAAGTGCATTTTTTCACAGCAGATGAGTGATAAGTTTCATGCAATTAATTGTCCTTGAACTTGTTCAAGAGATTTCAAAATAAAGGTTTGTTTTTTTAACCCAGAGGCTATAACAAGTCAAATATTTCAGGACTCCTTTCATAGTCAACCAAACAAAACAGTTGGAATTTAAGAGCCACATTTTGAAAGGCTTCATTGATTCATTCAGCAAATAGATCATTCATTTGACCAATATTTATTGAGCACCTGCTATGTACCAGACATTATCTCAGTGCTGTGAATACAACTGTGAACAAGATAGATATGGTCCCTAAACTTTTGGAGCTTATTTATTTAAGATCCTATTCATTTCTGACCTTAACAGATTTACATCTTTAAAAAACAGACCAGGTGGGCAAAGTGCATAATGTTGATAAGTCCCCCTTTCCTCAAAATTTCTCAACTACACAAATTACTCATGCCTGAATATGTTCAGGCTTTGCTCCCTGTACAAGTATCCACACACTAAGGTTGAGATTAGAGTAGGCGATATAGGGTGGGGAATGGGGAACAATAAAACCCAATCAATCATTTTCACATTAATCTGTGCCTTGTTTGTTGTGACCAGATTCTGATGGAGAGTCCTCTGGTTTGAGAGCCCTCTAAGGATAATGGGATGCTGGAGGTAGGTAGACAGAAGGGAGAGGCCACAGACTGGGGAGGCTAGGACTAAAGGAAGCCACAATTCTGTCCAAGGGCTGAATACACATCATGGACAGACAGGTAAGTGCACCCACAGCAGTCCCAGCCGATGTCCACCAGGTAACATCCACTCTTTCCCACATAGCCTTTCTGCCACCTACATTCCATAGCAATCGTCAAGTCCTATGCATGGCTAGTATGACTATATCGACACTTATTTCTCTTTATTTACATTTTGGCTATCCCAATAATTAGCAAGGCCCTTGAGAGTGTGAGCTCTGTTTCCCTTTGTCTTTATGGGCAGCAGCTTGGTGACATGAAAAGAACAATGACTCAAAGCTCTCCCCCCATTTAAATGTATAATCTCCATCCCTATCTATAAAATGGAAATAATGAAAATACCTTCCTTGCCAGGTTGTTAAGGGCATCCAATGACATGATAAATTTAAAGTGTTTTATAAATCACAAAGCTCCATATAAATCCCAAAAAAACTTACTAACACTTTTTATAATAGGATTATAGCAATAAACAGTATAATATACAATAAATATAACAATAATTAACACTTTTTATATGTGTGTGCCAGGCACTTTGCCAAAAACTTTACACAACAACCCTATAAGTTAGGTACTGCTATTATCCTCATTTTCAGATGAGAAAACTGAGACTTGGAGAGGCTGAATAGCCCAAGGAGGGTTATATAACCAGTAAATGGCAGAGGAGGGATTCCTTTTATTTTCTTTGAGTTTTCATTGTGCCTAACAGAATGTCGCACACATAAAGCTGGTAGTAAACATTAATCATGTGGTCAAACCTGTTTATAACACTCATTGAGGAAAACAGGAGTATCTTTCCCTTTATGCACTCCCCTGTTGTAAGGAGATTTGACTACGCGTGTAAGTCTAGGAACAGAACTGGACCTGAGGCTTCTCAGAAGTCCTGCCACACTGTGCTCGGTAATGGGATGTGGCCACACTAATGCCCGACGGCATTAACTTCTACCGCCAAGCTCTTCATTCTTTGTCATGAGTAGTAAATAAGCCTTCTGCCTGGTGGATGGTACTTAAAACTGCTAATCTGATTTTCTCTTCCCATGAGCATCTAACCCTCAAAAACCTACGGAGCAAGTGGACCCGGTGCTGGATTCACAGAGTGGTGCCTGCGGTGAGTGCTCTCCCGCATCTCACAGGCAGCACTGCCAGTTCATGAGAGCCCTGAAGTGCTTCTCACTGAGACACCATCATATTGTCTTCCTGAACATAGCTTCTTATGGGGGTTTGTCTCCTCTTCACCCTGGAATACAGATTTTTGGTTTCTGTAATTGCAGTGTTTACCACAATCCTGAGAGGATATTTATCCTATTTATCTGCAGGTGAAGGCTCTAGTTCAAAGACACCAAATATGAAATATTCTTCTTTGCAGGCTTTACTGTAAAATGAACACAAAGCCAGTTTGTGTCTGTCTCTTTGTCTTCCTGTGACACACCACACAGATTTAAAAAACACCCTCACTGAATCCACTAAAATAATCCAAAGAAAACAGAATTTCAGTGGTTACATTCTATAGATGGGGAATCGGAGGTCTGGAGAGGTGACGTGACTTTCCTGGGATTGCACAGCTTGTTTGTGACAGAGGTTGGTAAGATTCCAGATCTCCCAAGCCCCCACTGCATCATGCTTTGTAACCCCTTAACATCTTATTTGGTCCTAATGTTGTAATCAAGATTTCCCTGTGTCTGGTGGGCCCAGAGTCTTTAGAGATCAACCTTAAAAGGCTGATAAAATGGAGGTTTACTTTCCCCTAACCCCATGAACCAAGGATTGCAGGTGATCCTGAGGGGATTAAAAAGGGGCTTCTCAAAATTCTGGCTCCTGTTGCCCTGACGTTTTCAATCACCTCTCATAATGAGAATTTGAAAATAGCTCAGATCTCAAGAACTTGAAATCTATTACCGGCTACTCACACCATTGTGAGAAATGAGAATATTGGAAAAGCAAAGGCACAGCATTATTCCATTTATTTGTGTCAAACTGATCATGTTTATCATTCATTATTTGCCAGGAAGTTTTGGTCCTCTTTCACCTTTTTGGTTCCCATTTTGAAAACATCATATGATATTAAATTAAAGGCATCACCTGTTCTTGTGGTTCACTTGGTACTTAGAGCTGTCTGAAAGAGCCCCTGGACATCACACTGGACATTTGGACAATGAGCTTTGCCTGGCATGAATCCCTGAGCTCTGGATTATTGAGAGAAATCATTTGTTTGAATCAAATCTTTCAGCATCAGCCCGTGAAGTGCCGGCAAGGAGAATTTTAAAGCAGCCACGCAGACAAGCATGCGTCTCACCAGCTCTCATATAAGTGCCAGGAAGTTCTCAGTTATGCCCTGAAATTCCCAAGAAGCACCCCTGCTTTTGGTGCTTCTGAAGAGGAGTAAGAAAGCAGAAAGCAGAAAATACCGGCAGCTAATGAGCCAAGAAAAGAGTATGTGGTTGAGGATACTGATAAATCTCTCTCTCTCTGACACACTCAGCGATCACCTTCATCTATTCCAGCAGACACTGCTTCCTGCTGGTGTGTTTGATTGAACTGCACTGGCTCCATTGTAAAGGAGCTGTAGTATCATCATGAGAAGTGGCATGTTTTACTTGGGAAGAGATGATGAATTTAGACCAGCAGATCCCTTGCACTTATTAAATCAAATGCTAAAAAACCTGGGCATGCACAGGGGGAAGGGAGGCGAACATCAAGGGAAGAGGACAGGGACATTATCTGTTTTCTTAGGCTTTTAACTCCTGCTTTACAGCCATGCCCTCTGTTTTGCACCACAGGTTCCTGTTTTAAATTAGCCACTAGATGAAATAGAATTTAAATATGATGAGGTAGCCTTTGGGTGATTCTGCTTTGCATTTAAATCCTTGAAAAAACATTCATTTCCAAACATGAACACTTTCTGGTTCAAAGTGTAATTTGAGTTTGAGGGTAAGAGTAATTTTTATAGCTTCTTTTCAGGAAAGAAGAAAGGATTATTAAATTTAACAAGAAAGAATGTGAAGGGATGAAGAAGAAACTCTACTATGGCCAAGAGATTAGCTCTTGGTTCTTTGTCTCTGGCTCCATATATGAAAGGGGAGGTGTTTAGGGGATGGATATGAATTTTCTTTAGGATCAAAGAAGTTTAGCAGTATAATTGGAACCTTTACAATAGGCATAGCTGGTACCTTCCAGCTCTTTGATATTTGACAAGACAGTATCAAATTAGATGTGGAGAGCCAGAAAAAGTAGAGATTGAAATGCATCTACAAACCAAGGGTTGCCAACAACCACTAGACTCTAGGAGAGAGGTATAGAAGAGATGCTTCCTAAAAAACTCCAGAAGGAACCAACCCTGATGACACCATGATTTTGGACTTCTAGCTTTTAGAACTGTGAGACAATAACTTCCTGTTGTTTTAAGCCAAGAAGTTTGTGGCACTTTGTTGTGGTATCCCAAGGAAACTAATAGACCAGTACAAAGTTCAAAACTCCAAATTAAAAAAGCAAAGCCACTAAGATAAAACCATAAGGACCACATGAATGGAGTCTATCTGCTCCAATTCAGAAATTGAAGACTTGACTCAGCCTGAGAAAGACTTTTGATACTTTGCTCATAAAGTTTCAGATTTAGAAGCATTTCTTGAGATAATCAATCTTCTGAGTATACAAATTTCTTTACATAGGTTGACAGAAGAAACTTCCATGCACACAGACACATTATTGATTACAAGCCATATAAAACTGTTATTCCTTCTGAAATGTTCTAAGATCATATTCTAGAAGGATGGAGAGAAACATAAAGACCTCTGCTGTAATTATTTGATAATTTTAGTTACTGAGGAATTTAATCCTGCATATGTGAGTAAATAGAGGAGAGTCTCTTATGCTGTACACTCAGAGAACTAGTCATGGGGAGAAGGGAAATCTATTCTGCATTGTTTGCGTTCAGAAAATAGAAACTCTTGAGACACTCTATAAAGCAGGAATGTTCAGTGTTACTAATGACAGGAAAATAAGTCAATGATTTGCTACAGGTTTCTAGTTTAACTTCTAAGAGCATATAAAAATCAAAGCTTAAACTCACAAGAAAAAAAAAATAGGTGGAAATGTAAAATGGTGCAGCCATGGTGGTAAGCAGTATGGCAGTTCTTCAAAAGTTAAATGTAGAATTACCATATGATCCAGCAATTTCCCTCCTAGGTATATATCCAAAGAAATAGAAAACAGGGATTCAAAGAGACACATGTACACCAGTGTTCATAGCAGTCTTATTTACAAGATCCAAAAAGTGGAAGCAACCCAAGTATCCATCAATAGATGAATGGATAATATGTGGTATAAACACACTATGGAATATTATTTGTCCATAAGGAGGAATGAAGTCCTGATACATGCTACAATGTGAGTGAACATTGAATACATTAAGCTGAGTGAAATAAGTAAAGCAGTTAATGTCAAAATACTGTATGATTTTGCTTATACGAAATATCTGGAAATAGCAAAATCATAGAGAGAGAAAGTAGGTTAGAAGTTACCAGGAAATGGAGGAAGAACTGGAAAATTCACAAATATATGGAGGTTAAACAACACGCACTTAAATAATCAGTGGGTCAAAAAAGAAATTGCAAGAGAAATCAGTAAATATCTCCAGATGAATGAAAACAAGAACACAATATATCAAAAGTTACAGGATGCAGCAAAGGCAGTGCTCAGAGGGAAATTTATAGCCCTAAATACCTCCAAAATTTAAGTCAGAGGTAAATCAAAGATAATTACACACCTGGAGGAACTAGAAAAAGAACAGCAAACTAATCCCAAAGCAAGCAGGAGGAAAGAAATAACAAAGATTAGAGCAGAAATAACATGCTATTTAATGATGAAAGATTGAAAGTTTTCCCTCTTAAAATCAGGAACAAGACAGGGATGTCCACTGTCACCAACAGGAACAAGACAGGGATGCCCACTGTCATCTCTGTTATTCAATATTGTGCTAGAAGTTCTAGCCAGAAAATTAAGCAAGAAAGAGAAAGAAAAGGCTACCAAATTGGAAAGGAATAAGTAAAACTTTTACTATTCACAGAAGACATGGTGCTATATATTAAAAGTCCCAAAAAATCTACAGCAAAGCTAGTGGGTCTAATAAATGAGTTCAGCAAAGTGAAGGGATACTAGGTCAACATGTAAAAATGAGTTATGTTTCTATATACTACAATGAACAATATGAGGAAAAAATCAAGAAGAAATTTCCATTTACAATAGCAACTAAAAGAATCAAATATTTGGGAATATATTTAAGCAAGGATGTAAAGGACTGAAACACAGAAAACTACAAAACATTGTTAAAAGAAACCAAAGAAGATCTAAATAAATGGAGGATATACCATGTTCATGGACTGGAAGACTAAAAATCATCAAGATGTCAATTCTACCCAAATTGATTTACAGATTCAACACAATCCCAATAAAAATCCCAACAGATTTTCTTTGCAGAAATGGAAAAGCCAATTTTAAATGTATTTGGAAGGATGAGGGGCCCCGAATAGCCAAAAACATCTTGAAAAAGAATGACGTTGGGGGACTCTCACTTCCTGACTTTAAAGCATATTACAAAGTGAAAAACAGCATGGTACTGGCACAAAGACAGATATATTGACCAATGGAATCAAATTCAGAGCTCAGAAATAGACCCTCACATTTATAGTCAATTGATTTTTGACAAGGCTGCCAAGTCCACTCAACTGGGAAAGAACAGTCTTTTCAAAAAATGGTGCTGGATGCAACTGGAAAAAGGCCTCGAATAAAAGGAGGGAAAGGTAAAGACAAATGAGTTTATATGACTAAGAGACTTCAAAGTGAGTCAGAAGGTCATCCCAGAGGTAACACTTATGCACATCTCAGCAGGATCTCATAGACTGCCAAAGTGGATACTACCTCAAATAGCAGACACCCAGATCCTATGGTCAGGGCAGATAGCTCCAGAGTTTCGTGCCTTTCCAGTGGGCCCTACTTTGGAGTTTGTGCTCCTGAGAGTGACAAGTTGGACTCGGTTATGGCTTCCCTACAAATGGCTCATTTGTCCCTTCTATTTAAATCTATACTTGGTGCTGGAGTTTGTAGGTGTACATCCAAGAAACTGAAGTCTTTGGGCTTTCCATGTACCAGCTGGGCCCGGAACCTCAGTGGAGTTGCAACGCCTACTCTCCAGTTCATTGGACTCACCCAGGACAACTAACAAGGAGGTGAGGATTGACAACCACCATACTAAGGAAACGAGTGAGTCAACAACTGCAAGCAAGAGAGTCCTATCCTTCAGCTGAATAGGATCGAAGCCTCCTCTCTATTAGAGGTGGGGTGGACATCACCATTCCAGAATCCTCAGGATTGGGGAATGAACTATGGACTAGAGTGGACTTACTGGTATTCTACTATAGACATATTGTGATCCTAGCATTGGAAGAAATTACAACATTGATGTGGAGGTAGTGACCACCAGAGGCTCTGGGGCAGGGAGAGGGAAAAACAGTTGTAATACGGGGGCTTTTTCAGGACTTGGGAATCGTCCTGAGTGACATTGCAATGACAGATATAGGCCATTTTATATCACCACATAACATGCAGAACTGTGTGGGAGAGAGTGTAGACTACAATGTGAACTATGGTCCATGCTCAGTGGCAAAGTCCCAGGATGCATTTATCAAATGCAATGAATGTACCACACTAATGAAGGATGTTTATGTGGGAGGGTGTGGGAGGTGTGGGGAGTGGGGCATATGGGAATCCCTATATTTTTTGTCTAACTGTTATGTAATCTAAGTATCTTTAAATATATATATATATATTTTAAAAATGGTCCTGGGAGAACTGGATATCCAAATGCAAAAGAATGAAAGAGGACCCCTATCTCACACCACATACAAAAATTAACTCAAAATGTACCAGGGACCTAAAATGTAGGAAAGCATCTTCAATCTTGTTGTAAAGGTTGTTTCTTAGACTTTACATACAAAGCACAAGCAGTGGAAGCAAAAATAGATAAATGGGACCTCCTCAAAATGAAAAACTTAAAAACTGCCAGCCAAGAAGTCTGTGTCCAGCAAAGCTGGCATTCAAAATTGAGGGAGAGTTCAAAATATTCCCAGATAAACAGAAATTGAGAGAATTTGTCAACAAGAGTCCTGGCCTTCAAGAAATACTAAAGGGAGTTACTCTTGTTGAAAGGAAAAAAAAAACAGGAGAGAGAGGGTTGGAGGAAAGTGTAGAAAGGAAGCTCATTAGTAAGAGTAACTAAAAGGATAAAAAGATAAATAAAAACAAAATATGACATATATAAACCTAAAGAAAAAATGGCTAATGTAAGTACTGCCTTGATGGTAAAAACATTGAATGTTAATGGATCAAACTGTCCAATCAAAAGACACAGATTCACAGAATGGATAAGGATATATGACCTATCTATATGCTGTCTACAAGAAATTCACCTTAGAGCCACAGATGCAAGGAGGTTGCAAATGAAAGGTTGGAAAATGACTTTACACACAAACAATAACCAAAAAAGGGTGGGAGTAGCTATATTAATATCAGACAAAATAGTCTTTAAAGGCAAAACTATTGTAAGAGACAAAGTAAGACACTATATATTAATAAAAGGGGTAATCTATCAAGAAAAAAGAACAATCATAAATATTTATGCACCTAACCAGGGTGCCCCAAAATATATGAGGCAAACAACGGCAAAGCTCAGGGAAGAAATAGATGCCTCTATAATCATAGTGGGGGACTTTAAAATACCATTATCACCATTAGATAGAACATTACAACAGAAGGTTAATAAAGAAACAGAGACCTTGAATAATATGCTAGAGGAACTAGACCAAATAGACATATACAGAACATTACTTCCAAATAGAGCAGGATTTACATTCTCTCGAGAGCAAATGGATCATTCTCCAGGATAGACCACATGCTAGGTCACAGAACAAGTCCCAAAAAATTTAGAAAGACAGAAATTATACAAAGTAATTTCTCTGACCACAATGGAATGAAGCTGGAAATTAATAAGGAACAGAGAATCAGAATAGGCACAAATATATGGAGGTTAAACAACACAACTCTTAAACAATCAGTGGGTCAAGAAGGAAATTGTAAAAGAAATCAGTAACCACCTTGAAATTAATGAAAATGAGAACACAACATATCAAAACCTATGGGATGCAGCTAAAGCAGTGCTGAGAGGGAAATTTATAGCCATAAATACTATATTAAAAAAGAAGAAAGAGCTAAAACCAAAGACCTGGAGGAACTAGAAAAAGAACAACAAACTAATCCCAAATCAAGCAGAAAGAAGGAAATAACAGATTAGAGCAGAACTAAATGAAATTGAGAATTAAAAAAAAAAGAAAAAACTCTAGAAAAATTAACAAACCCAAAAGATGGTTGTTTGACAAGATCAATAAAATTGATAAACCCTTAGCTAGACTAACAAAGAAAAAAAGAGAGAAGATGCAAATAAATAAAGTAAAAAATGAGAGGATATCACCACTGAGCCCACAGAAATAAAGAATATCATAAAAGGATACTTTGAAAAATTGTATGCCAACAAGATGGACAACTTAAATGAAATGGACAAATTTCTAGGAACACACAAGCAACCCACATTGATGAAAGAAGAAATAGAAGAACTCAACAGACCAATCACAAGTAGTAAGATTGAATTAGTCATCAAAAACCTCCCAACCAAGAAAAGACTAGGACCAGATGTCTTCAGAGGTGAATTCTGCCAGTCATTCCAGAAAGAACTAACACCAATCCTGCTTAAACTCTTCCAGAAAATAGAAGTGGAGGGAACATTACCTAACCCATTCTATAAGGTCATCATCACCCTAATACCAAAGATGCATAAAGATGCCATGAAAAAAGAAAACCACAGACCAATCTCTCTAATGAACTTAGATGCTAAAATCCACAATAAAATACTTACTGTTCATATTCAACAACACATCAAAGGAATAATACACCACAATCAAGTGGGTTTTATCCCAGATATGCAAGGATGGTTCAACACAAAAAAAGCAATCAATGTAATTCACCACATTATCAGATCAAAAGAGAAAAAAATCACACAATCATCTCTATTGATGCAGAAAAGGATTTGACAAGATACAGCATCCTTTCTTGATAAAACACTTCAAAAGATAAGAATAGAAGGAAACTTCCTCAACATGATAAAGGGCATATATGAAAAACACACAGCTAACATCATATGCAACAGTGAAAGGCTAAAGGCTTTCCCTGTGAGATCTGGAACAAGAAAAGGATGCCCTCTGTCACCACTCTTATTTAACATTGTATTAGAAGTATTTGCTCAAGGACTTAGGCAAGAAAAAGAAATAAAAGGCATCCAAACTGGAAAGGAAGAAGTAAAAAGTTCACTATTTGCAGATGACATGATCTTATACACAGAAAGCCCCGAAAAATCTACAACAAAGCTTCTAGCACTGATAAATAACATCAGTAAAGTTGCAGGATGTAAGAACAACATGCAAAAATCAGTAGCATTTCTGTACACTAATAATGAGCAATCTGAGGATGAAATCAAGGGAAAAAAAACTCCATTCACAATAGCAACTAAAAGAATCAAACATCTAGGAATAAACTTAACTATGGATGTGAAGGACTTGTACATAGAAAACTACACAACATTGTTAAAGGAAATCAAAGAAGACCTAAATAAATGGAAGAATATTCCATGTTCATGGGTTGGAAGACTAAATATCATTAAGATGCCTATCCTACCCAAATGATTTACAGATTTAATGCAATCCCCATAAAACTTATACAAGCATGTTTTATTGAATTGCAAAAGCCAATGATGAAATTTATTTGGAAGGGCAAGGGACCCTGAATAACCAAAAACATATTGAAAAATAGAAATGAAGTTGGAAGAATCATGCTACCTTATTTTAAAGCATACTGTAAAGCTGCAATACATCCAACAACATCCAAGAACTATGGAACAATTTCAAAAGGTGTTAACATACATGTTTTAGGAATACCAGAAGTAGAAGAAAGACATATTGTAGCAGAACAAATCTTTGAAGTAATAATGGCCATGAACTTTCCAAAATAAATGACAGATACAAAATAATAGATAGAGGAGTCTCACAAAAACTCCTTCCATCTGCCCCATAAGATCTAAGTCCCCTCTCAATCTGAGGCAGAGCAAGTATCACCATCCCAAAATCCTCAAGGCTGAGTAATGAACAAACATAAGGGGGAATGCAAATATGGACAAATTAAACTTTTTAATATTGTAGTAATGGAAGAACATGTAACATTGATATAAAGATAGTGGTTACCAGAGGTTTTGCAGAGAGGGGGAGGGAATAATAGGTGGAACATAGGGCATTTTTAGGGCATTGGAATTAAATGTTAAACCACAATGTAAACTATAGTCCTTGGTTAGTAGCAGTGCTTCAATATTTATTCATCAATTGTAACAAACGTGCCACACAATTGTAAGATGTTATTACTAGGGGAAGATGTGGGAGGGGGAGGGTGGGGAATATGGGAATCTCTTATACTTTCGATGTAACTTTTCTGTAATCTAAAACCTCTTTAAAAATAAAGATTATTTTAAAAAATACTTCAGTCAACCGTGCTAGGGAAAATACTGTTACATTTCCATTCCCTGAGGGAAAAACATGGTACAAATTCATTGTCATAGATAAGAAAAATAATATGTAGTTTAAAATAAAGCTAGGGAAATTATTATATAAGTATCCTAGGCAATTAATTAATAAAAGTCTGTTTTTTTTCTGAAAATAAAAAAAGATTAGAGCAGAACTAAATGAAATTGAGAGAAATTGTGCCTCAAAGGACTTTGTCAAGAAAATGAAAAGACAACCTACTCAATGGGATAAAATATTTGAAAATCACATATCTGAAAAGGGTTTAATATCCAAAATATATAAAGAAACCCCAGAACTCAACAATAAAAAGACAAACAACACAATTGAAAAACGGGCAAAAGACTTGAATAGACATTTCTCCAAAGAGGATGTACAAATGGCTAAAAAGCACATGAAAAGATGGTCAATATCACTAGCTATTAGGGAAATGCAAATCAAAACCACAATGAGATATCATTTCACATCTACTAGAATGGCTACTATTAGAAAAACAGATAACTACAAGTGTTGGAGATGATGTGGAGAAATAGGAATCCTCAATCATTGCCGGTGAGGATGTAAAATGGTGCAGCTAAGTAGAGAATTACCATATGATCTGGCAATCCTGCTATTAGGTATATATCCAGGAGAACTAACAGCACAGACCTGAACAGATATTTACACACCAATGTTCATAATGGCATTATTCACAATTGTCAAATGATGGAAGCAACCCAATTGCCCATCAGCCAATGGATGGGTAAACAAAATGTATGCACATATGATGGAATATTATTCAGTTGTAAAAGGAATGAAGTCCTGATGCATGTGACAAAATGGGTGAACATTGAGGGCATTATGTTTCGTGAAATAAGCCAGAAAAAAAAAGAATTAAAATATTGTATGACTTTGCTGTTATGAACCAATTATAATAAGCAAATCCATAGTGTTAGAAACTAGAATATAGATTACCAGGAGATAGATTGGGGTTAGAGAATAGGGAGTCAATGCTTAATTTGTACAGAATTTCTATTTAGGCTGATAGTAAAGGTTTGAAAATGGATGTTGTTGAGGGTAGTACATTATTGTGAGTGTAATCAGCAGTACTGAACTATATAGGTGAATGGGGTTAAAAGAAGAAACTTTAGGATGTATATATTACTAGAATAAATATTAAAAGATAAAACATAAGACTATACAATGCAGTGAACCCTATTGTAGACAAAAGACTATAGTTAATACTGCACTAAAAATGTTCTTTAATGAATTATAACAAATGTACAATACTAATATGAGTTGGTAATAAAAGGGTAGTATATGGGAGAAAATATACCTAATGTAAATAATGGATGATAGATAGAACTATTTTAATAATCTTTTATCAATTGTAACAAAGTTAACTACTGTCAAAAATAGTACAATTAAAAAAAAAAAAAATAGTGCTATCAATAGTAAGAAATGTTCCATACCAATGCAAGGTGTTGGTGGCGGTAGTTTACAGGAATCCTGTATTTTATGCGTGATTGTTTTGTAAACTCACACTTCTCTAATTAAAAAAGCTAAACATATAAAGAACTTAGGAGTCATCACTTCCATCTTTAATGTAAGAAAAAGATGAACAAACTGAAAACCAACAATTTTATTTACCCATCAGAGAACTAAGGTCACAGGGCAAACTGCCACCCTAAAATGTTGAGAGACAGGCCAATCCATAGAGATCTGTTTATCTAGACCAGAAGCTGCCAGGACCACAAACTGGAGGAACACTTAAATGATAACTTTGATGAATGGTTGAAGGCTGAGTGTGAACTAGCTTGAGAGTGAGAAACTCCTGGGAGCTGCAGTCCTAAGTGGGCCTCAATAATTTCATGAGTTTTACTTCCAGAAACCCTACCAGGTCACACAATGAAGAGCCAAGAAAGATCCTCCTTTGGCTGTGGAGGGAAGAGTAATGAATATGAAATATTCTCAGAGTATTCTCCATTACAAAGTCCTGCTCCTCAGGGAAAACCACTCTACCATAGCATTATTCCATGTTGGGGAAGGGCATTCTTCAACTCCACCCCCTCTGGCCTTCTTATCTTACCTAAGGGAGTAAAAAAAAGCTAAGAAGCACTTGTGAAGGTTACAGCCCAGGGACATAGGCCAATAAAAGGCAAATTTAATCATAATATTATGGAATGCTTTCCTTCTCCCACACCTTACCGTCACACCAGCAGACCTCCTCTAGTATAATTACAGTGGATTATAGCTAAAATTGCTACGAGGTACAGACTGTATCCAATGAGAAGTTCTTAGGGGAGCCCAAAGACAAAAGGAAAGACATAAACAAGGACACTAGAGAAGCCTCTGCATCTACAGCTACACCAAACATTAAACTCATCAGATTAACATAAATCCTCAAGCTAAAGGCCTATTTATCTAGTTCCTATTATCTAAAACATCATGCCAGGCTTTCAACAAAAATTATAATGCATGTTAAAAATGCAAGAAAAAAAAAAAAAAACAGTCTGAAGAGACAAAGCAAGCATCAGAACCAGACTCAAACATGACACAAATTTTGGAATGATCAGACAGGAATTTTGAAAACTATGATTAAGGAGCAGAAGTGGCTCAAGCAGTTGAGTGCCCGCCTCCCACATGGGAAGTCCCAGGTTCAGTTCCTGGTACCTCCTAAAGAAGACAAACAAACAACAAGCAGACAACAAGCAGACATCAAGCAAAAACAACAAGCGGACAATGAGAAAAAAATAATGAGCAGACAATGAG
>JAQZBX010013652.1:16297-39639 GCA_029593785.1 Cabassous unicinctus
GGTAGTTAAAAAAAAAAAAAAAAACTATGATTAATATGTTAAGGGTTATAATGGAAAAAGCAGACAACATGCAAGAATAGATGGGTAAAATAAGAGTGATGGAAACTCTATGAAAGAATCCAAAAGGAAATGCTAGATATCAAAAACCCTATAATGACCTACTCTCAAATATTTAGAAAATAGATAGATAAAAACATAGACAGTTAGGTAGATAAGGGAAATATGGCAAAATGTTGAAAGTTAATGGATCTGGGTATCCAGGTGGAGGGTATTTTAGAGTACTCTGTATGGGTTTTCCATTATTTTTGCAACTATCCTGTAAGTTTGAAATTAGTTCAAAATAAAAATGTTTAACACAACACTGTAACAGAAAACAAGAATGCCTTTGATGGGTCCATCCACAGACTCTGTACCAACAGGGAAAGAATCAGTGAGCTTGAAGATAGGTCAAAAAGAACCTTTCAAACTGAAATGAAAAGAGAAAAAAAGAATGAAATAAACAGAACATCCATGAACTATGGAACAATTTCAAAAGGTGTTAATATACATGTTTTAGGAATACCAGAAGAAGAAGAAAGACATTGGAGCAGAAGAAATCTTTGAAGTAATAAGGGCCGTGAACTTTCCAAAATTAATGGCAGATACAAAATCATAGATTCAGGAATCTCAGAATACATAGATACAGGAATCTTAGAATCTTCTTAGAAGCAGGATAAATACCAAAAAATTTACACCTAGGCACATCATATCCAAACTGAAGAAAACCAAAGACAAAGAGAAATTTTTGAAAGAAGCCAGAGGAACAAAACTACCATACCAATAGAGGAGAAAGGATACATACAGCAAATTTCTTGTCAGAAACCATGCAAATAAGAAAAGTGGAGCAAAATATTTAAAATATTTAAAGGGAAAAAACACCTACTTGAAATATATATACAGCAAAATAAAAGAGAAGAAATTATTTTCTCAGACAAACAAATACTGAGGTAATTTGTCACTAGCAGAATGTCCCTAAAAGAAATGCTAAAAGAAGTTCTTCAAAGAGAAGGAAAATGATATAGGTCAGAAACTCAGATCTACATAAAGAAAGGAAGAGCATCAGAGAAAGAATAAATGAAGGTAAAATAAAATCTTGTTTTTTAATTCTTAATTGGTCTAAAAATAACTGTTTAAAGTAATAATAGCAGCAGTGTATTGGGAGATTATAACATGGATAAGTGAAATGAATGACAGCAATGTCATAAGAGATGGGAAGGAGGAAATGGGAATACTCTTAAAATGTACCTGCACTACACATGAAGTGGTACAGCGTTATTTGAAGGCGGGATTTGAGTAGTTAAAAATATATATTGAAAGTTTGGTAATGGATGGTAGTGATGGTAGTACAACATTGTGAATATAATTAATAACACTGAATTACATATCTGAATATGGTTAAAGGGAGAAATTTAGGTGATACATATGTTACTAGAATACTAACTTTTTTTAAAAAAAGCAACAACCACAGGACTGTACAATACAAACAGTGAACCCTAATGTAAACTATGGACTATAGTTAGTAGTACAATTATAATAATATTCTCTTATCAATTGTAACAAAAACACCACACTAAGGCAAAATGTTACTAATGTTAGCAAGTATACGGGAACTCTATTTTTTGCATAATTTTCCTATAAATTGACAACTTCTATAATAAAAAAAACACTTAAAAAAACAAAATATATACACACATACCCACTATATTGTTTCGAATGAATCATTCAAACTTTTCAGATGAAAGGATGAGACTCTCTCCCATATTCTGCTATACATTATAATTAGTACTTTACAATTTGCTAAATCATAAAATAAAGCTTTCATTCTCTTAATATGTATGTATATACACATATACATATTGCAAGCTGTAGCACAATCACTAACTTTAAAAAAAAAATAAAACAAAACTCCAGCAACAAAAAAAAGAACAGTGGTTGCCAGGGGTTCATCTTGGGTTAGTGTACACACATATATTTCCTTGCTCTGTCAGGTGACAGCACCTAGAAGCAATGACACCCCAATATCAACAGTATTGGGTACCCAGATCTTGGTTTCTAATACCATTCTCTAATGAAAAGAACCAGTGCTCCTTGGAGACATGGATAAGTATAGGACTGGGGCAAGAAATGTACAAGATAAACATGAATCATCTTGTAGTGTCAGAAAAAAGTGCTCAAAAACAAAAAAAAAAAACACCTCCACATTGATGGGGTTATGTCAAAGAGACACAGGAGCCAACTAAAAGAGTTCCCAAAGCCCAAACCTGGAAACATTTGAGCAATAACATAAACAAGGTAGTATTGATTGTGACACAAAGTATAAAATAAATAGGAAGAGTCCATACTGACATAAATTAGTGATTAAATAAATAAATAAATGGGGAAGAGGAAACAAATTTCCCATGCGGAATTCCAAATATTTTGTGTAGGAGGTGCTTAAGGAGGTGGAGCATAACGCCCCATTCCATAAGTGTGGACTGCACAGTGACTTCCTTCCAGAGTACAGTATGGAAGGGATGAAACCGGGGTATTTTTACAGTGGATTAACCTGGCAAACACTACTTCAGCCAGGTCAACGTGAACAGCCATAAATTACATTAATATGTACCCTTAAAATGATGTGATGAAAATGGCACTTTCTCTGTGGCCTTCCTCCAAAAAAAAAAAACACGATAATCCCTGTATAAACCTAAGAAAAACATCACATAAGTCCCAACTGAGGGACATTCTATAAATTAACTGGCCAGTCATCTTCAAACCTCTCAAGGTTATCAAAAGCAAGGAAAGTCTGTCTGAGAAACTGTCACGATCAAGAGGAGCCTGAGGAGACACAACGACTAATGGCAATGTAGCATCCTAGATGGGACCCTGGAACAGAACAAAAAGACATTAGAAGAAAAGTAAGAAAATCCAGGTAACGTACAGATGTTAGGTAATAATAATGTATTCATATAGACTCATTAATTGTGACAAATGTCCCATACTAATGTAAGATGTTACTGGGTGTGGGGGATGAAGGAGCTCTCTGTTCTACGCTCACAATGATTTTATAAATCTAAAACTGCTCTAAAATTAAAAGTTTAATAAAAACAACAACAAAAATCTAATCACCAGTGCTAAGTGTTGTTCTGAAAGGTTGATTAATACGCATTTAATCGGCTATCCGGTTTGGATATTTCGTTGAAATTCTTATAGGTCAATTGTTATGAGTCATACTCAGGTTGGAAGAAGTTTGCTTCATAAAGGCAACAATAAATTTATTTGCACTTGAATGTTACAGATTCACTAGGATTCCTGGAGACTGAGAAAGTTCATTCTGACCCCTATCCTTTTTTATAGCAACATTATAATCATATCATGAAACTTGAAAATACAGCAGCTACTTCAAGGGCCATTTCTCTGCTTCCCCTCCCCCATACCTCGAGAGTTTGATTTAGTAATGTACCTGAACTACCTCATTTCCCTCATTATTTCAGCCTAGCCAAGAGGAAATTAAAACTGAAACCACATTAAATCTTAATTGAGTATCTTTTATTAAACAGAAAATGGGAATTATCAGGTACTTATCTCCACCCTGATAGAGTAACTATGCAAAATAGCCTCTATGAATCACAAAACCGACTCTCTCATCCTGCCTTTTCCATAACTGAATTTTTCACCCCAGAGTCTGAGCATGAAGGATATTAATTGTGGTAATAACAATACTGAAGATGACAACAATAACTTGTAACATTTATTCATCACTTACTGTGTTCTAAGTGCTAAGTGTTTTTTAATAAAATTGACTGGGCTCAGTAAGAGGCACGCAAGTAAAACGTTCGTTTCCTCCTACCCTTGAGTTTCAGTTGTGCTATCCTATCATCCGCCTAGACAACAGATCAGTCTGAGAGGATTTTTCAAGTCACTTTCAGGTATTAAGAAACATCCTTATGTTGAGATATTAAAAAGCCCAATCTGCTTTTCAATTTCTCAACCAATTTGAAGCTTCTCCCCCTACTGAAGCTCAGACCTGACTCAGAATGAAGAAATCCTCAACGGGTGGGGAGAGGGTATATGATCCTCTTCTATTCTATTTCTCGTCTTTGTCTTCTTTTCCACTCACCAGGCTGCCTCTAACTGTTCATGGTTAGAAGAGGGTGAAGGGGAGAGGACAGAGAGGGAGCAGATAAGGCATTACCTGACTAGTGCTGATATTATCCAGAATTGGTGTCCTCTTGAGTGTGACGTATACCCAAATCCTACTCTCTCTTGTGCAGCATAATAGGTTTCCTCATAATAGGCTTCCAGGTATGTTTCAAGACTGAGCTGAGGTGGGGAAGAGAGCTTTGCACTCGATGAGTCCTTGAAGTTTTGACATTAGACTGAATGGGCACAACTTTTTAATGTGTTTCTAAAAACGGAAATTTTGGGGAGTGGGTGTAGCTCAGTGGTTGAGCACCTGCTTCCCATGTACGAGGTCCTGGGTTTAATCCCCAGTGCCTCCTTAAAATTAGAAACAAAACAAAATAAAAAAACAAAACAAAACAAAAAAACCCTGAAATTTTAGCAGGTGAAATCAAAACCTGAAATTACCCAGGAGGGCAAGGGAATCAGCTCAAAGTGCTGGTAAACCCCGGAGAGGGTAGCATTGTTGAAAGACCAAAGTACGAGAAAAAAATTAAGCTTCTTCCTGATTTACTCCAGCTCAGAACAACTTTTTCTATAATCACACGTACTAATTTATCTTCACAAGTTTTATGAGGTGATGTGGTGTAATATAAAGTCTCTAAAGAAATTAACTGTTCTTAAATGATCCATTTTGATGTTCCATCAAAATAAACTAATTTTTTCACTATTATCTGTATAGCTCTTTTTTTTGGAACAGGCTTTCCTTCTAGAGACTATGCAAGACAGAAGACAAGCGGCATCTTTAAAGTACTAAGAGAAAAAAATAATCAACCCAGAATTCTATGCCCAGGTAAAATATCTTTCAAAAATGAAGGCAAAATAAGACCCATTTTTCAGACAAACAAAAGTGGAGGGAATTTATTACCAGCAGCCATAAGAAATGTTAAAGGAATTTTTTTTTTAGGCTGAAGGAATATGATACTAATGATACTAGACAGAAACTTGGATGTACACAAAGCTCTTTGTCTTAAATATATGGCATGTTTCTTAGTCTTAATCACTTTAAAAGTAATAGACTGTCTAAATCAAAAATTGTAGCAATATATTGTGGGGTTAGGCATATGTAAAAGTAAAATGCATGACAAACAGCACAAATGATGGGAAGGAGTTATTGGAAATGCAATCTTATAAGTTTTTTATATTACCTCTCAAGCTACAGAAAACTATTTGAAGGTGGGAAGTGATAAATTGAAGATGAATATTGTAAACCCTAAGGGAACCACTAAACAATTTAAAGAGATATAAATAATAATCCAAAAGAGAAGAAAAAAAATGAAATTATAAAAATATGTACTACCAAAACAGATATGAAAATAGAAATAAATGAGGTAGAACAAAGAGGCGAGTAAGAGATAAATTTAAATCCAACCACATCAGTAAACATCCACCTTTAAAAACAGATTGTTAAATTGGATAACAATCTAAGCAATACTCAGCTTTATGCTGTTTACAAGAAACCCAGTTTAAATATGACATAGGTTAAAAGTAAAAAAATAGAAAAGATAATAAAAAAAAGTTGGAGTGGCTATATTAATATCAGAAAAAGTAGACTTCAAAACAAAGAATACTTCCAGATATAAAGAGCCATTACATAATATTAAAGGGGTCTTAATATGTATACACCTAAAAACAGAGCTCCAAAGTACAAGAAGCAAACACTTGATAGACTGAAATAAAGAATGAACAAATTCACAATTTATTTGGAGACTTCCAACTTATCTCTTTCATTAATTGGTAGAAAAAGTACACAGAAAATTAGTAAGGATATAGACCAAAACAGCATTATCAACCAACCTGACCTCATTGGCATTTATGGAACACTCCACCCAAAAAGAGCAGAATATACATTCTTTTCAAATGACATTGAACATTTGCTAAGATAGTCCTTATTCTGAGCCATAAATCAAAGCTTAAAAATTTTAACAGAATTGAAATCATACAAAGTATGTTCTCTGACCACAGTATGCCTAAACTATATATCAAGAACAAAAAAATATCTGGAAAATCCCAAATATTTGGAAATTAAACAACATAATTTTAAATAACTCATGGGTCAAAGAGGAAGTCACAAGGGAAAAGGGAAAATATTTTGAATTGAATGAAAATGAAACCACTTCATATCAAACTTTGTTGGACGGATGTAGCTAAAATAATAGAACTAAATATATCTGCCACATTAATAAATACAACTGGGAAAACTTACCTTTTAAAAGAAAAAAAATGTTCAGGTTGGATTCCAAAACAAACCTCCTCTATCTGTATACAAATACACCTAAAATAAAATGATCCCAAAAGACTGAAAATTAAAAGATAGACAAATGATTGAGGAAATGCAAAAATAGAATAAAAAGTGAGGGGGAGGGTCACAATCTCATTTTTGTACAAGGTTGAAAACAAGTTTCAATTTAAGGCAATAAACATTGGTTGAGATAAGATAGGCAATCTGAAATTTCTAGTATGAAAAGATACAATAATTTTAATATTCATGCACCCAAAAAACATAGAATAAATATTCATAGAACATAAACCAAAATTCAGTTCTCTTAAAAACCTCATGGGTTCTCTAAATATTTGACCGCTATCAAATCCATGTGCAAATGGCCTCACAGATACTTTCTTTAGAGACAGGTTCTCTTTCTAGAATTAATTATAGGTACTCTGGGCAAATCAAGGCACCATGTGTATAGACTTTTTTTTATTATTATTAGAGAAGTTGTGAGTTTACAAAATGTGCATAGACTTATTAAGAGCTATTTTACCCAGTTGAACGGATCTACCAGGGGCTACATTATTGTTTTAGATGAACTCCATGGGTTCTGATATATGTTATTTTTATTACTATTTTTTCTAGACATTGTAAAATTTTGATTTTGATTTATA
The DNA here is from genome assembly GCA_029593785.1 of Cabassous unicinctus. Lineage (NCBI taxonomy): Eukaryota > Metazoa > Chordata > Mammalia > Cingulata > Chlamyphoridae > Cabassous > Cabassous unicinctus. The sequence continues at coordinate 23,381 of JAQZBX010013652.1, forward strand.
TCTTTGGTCCAAGAGTTCCGAGTATTCTAAAATTTCCAATTGATGAGGCTATTTAATTTTCAGTTTTCATTTGAATTATGTACTAGTTTTATTGCATTGTGGTAAGTGGATGTTTCTGTTCCATTTCTAATTTTTAGAATTTATTGAGCTGAATTGTCAAAAGTGCTGCCAGGCATGATTAAGAGACTATAATTGTTTAACATATAAAAGAACTTTGGTGCCCTCCCCCAACTTCCTACTGGCAGGAAGTGGGCTCAGATAGCATATTTTTTAATGATTGCTTCAGTAGTGGCTAAGGAATATGATGAAAAGGGAGGGCCCTCTCAGACAGCAGAGTCAAGAGTCACAGAGAACAATAAACTAAGAAGCTATTCCCAAGAAGCAAAATTTAGACCTAATAAAGAATAATGCTCTACTCCCAGAATGAGGGAACTGGGCAATATTTACTGATAGAACCTCAGTATTGCTATGTAGCAGTGACTGCAGTGTGCTTCCTCCACATCCTCTTTCTGAATGGGCCCACTGTGGAGGTAATCCTGTCCCTGCTCCATCATGGTATGTTGGGTGAGTAAGGGGAAATAATTTGTCTTTTAAGTTCATAGTTTGCCCGCTCAAGAGGAGCCAAATCCAAAGCTAATATAAATGAGATCTCAGATGTCATAATTAAATAAGACTTTGGCATGTATTATGTGAGAGTAAGTAAATTCTGCATGTGGGAATGATATTTTAAAAATAATAATAGAATGGACTGTGGTAGAATAAATTACTGTCCTCAATTCTCTTTTTTTTATTATTTTTTTATTTTTACTGGGAGGTCCTGGAGATTGAACCCAGTTCCCTCCATATGAGAGAGGGACACCCAACCATTTGAGCCACATTTGCCCCTGTCCTCAATTCTTTAAGCCCTCTCTGTATTAGAATTACAGATAGCTTCTTTCTTTTCCATGTGACTTTACAGTAACACCAACTACAGTGGACAGAATATATTGTTCCACATCATTGATATTGAGGTTAGCCATGAGACATGCTCGCCAATGTAACGTGGTCATAAATGACAGCATTCAAATTCCAGGCTGAATGACTGGTTTTCCATGTGGCTTCTTTGCTCATGCCATTCATCTTGTCCAACATATTCCCAGGTAGGCACTAGACCAGGGAGGACAAAACACACATGGAGCAGACCTGAACCAGAACTGCTGTTTTGAGCCTAGAGTCTGGAACCTAAAGTACAAGCTAGCCTAGCCGAATTGCAGTCAACCAGCAGAATTACAGCAAGAAATAAAGACTTGTTTTAAACTATTGAGATTTGGGGTGGTTTGTTAAAATAGTAACAAACCACAGGAAAAAGAGGGAGAAATCAAAATACACAATATTTTTTTAAAGGACAAGAAGAAAATAACTATAACCATAGAAAATTACAATAATTATATAGACTTCTTCACTCAACTCTGGGCAAACAAATTTGAAAAGTTAGATAAATTGCATGATTTTCTAGAAAAATACAATTTACTTAAACCAGCCCCAGGCAACATAGTAAATCTTAACAGACCAATTACCATAGAAAAAATAGAGAAAACTGTCAAAGAGCTCTCCCTTACCAATTTCCCATTTAAAAAGCAATGGGCTCAAATAGTTTCATGGGGGAATTCTAACACATCTTTAAAGATAACACACTTCCAACATTATCAGAACAGTTCCAGCAGGAAAAAAGAAGGAAAACTTCTAAATGATTCTAATGAAGTAATATTGACAACAAAATCAAACAAAGATTTAACAGGAAAAATCAAGTACAGAACAAACTTATTTATGAATATAAATAGAAAAATATTTAAGAAAAATTAGCAAATAATATCCAACTATATTACCATAACACATCTGACATAGTGGAGTTTATTGCAGAAATGGAAGGATATATCAATATCAAGAGAAATTTATTAATGTTTCATCATATCAATATTTCTACAGATAAAATTATATTATGATTTTCCATGAGTGATGCTAAAAACGAGTTGGATAAATTCAACATCCAATCTTAATCACAATTCTTAATAAAATAAAAATAGATAGAAATTCCCTCAACATGATAAAATAAATCTGTTCAGTCCAGAGCTAACACCATGCTTAATGAAGAAACACTCTTAATGTTGGGAATAAGACTAGGATTTCCACTATCATTGCCTTTTTTTTTCTCTTACAAATAGGACATCTATGAACATCCTTATACATGGTGGACTTAAGCATTAGTTGCACTTGGATACATACTTAGGAGTGGAATTTACGGATTACAGGACATGTGAAGGTTCAATTTTATAATACAATGGTAAATAGTTTTCCATTATACTAAATGACCTTCCCACCAGCAGTGTATGTAAGATCTTAGTGACCCACATTCTCTCATACATTTGGTATTGTCAAACTTCTTAATCCTACTGGAAGCAACAGTTATTTTAGTTCAAAAGAAAATAACATTAATTAGACATTATGTGCCAGACAGTGTCACACGTGCTATCTCATTTTAACACTGAATATTATCATTCTCATTTTACGGATGAATTTTGTCCCAAACCACAAAGCTCCTCCAACAGGCAGCCCTTCTTCCCAGTCTGGTAGTGAAGTTGAAAGTATATCCATTGCTATGGAGCCACTCACCAAGGAGCACAAAGGGTAATAAACAGATCCTCCTGGACAGCACACAAAGTTTGTTCTTAGCAGTCTCCAGAACACGTAGTGCTGAGACAGCTTTTAGGTATCGAGGGAAAAAAATCAGACTTAGGAGATCAAAAGACCTGAGCTGGAATATATGACATACTGCTTACTAGCTTAAACAAAAACAAACAGGATAACACAAAATCACAAAAGATTTTTGTAAAACACATGAATCACTATTTTGGACAATTTTACATGGCTATTTTGCTACTGGAAAAAGACATACAATATTTTTCCCAAAATATCTTCCAGAGAGTATAAAGACATAAAATTCACTGAAAAGTTAAAATGTAAACAAATATTTTAAATATTTTAAAACTTATTTCACTAAAAAGAGTTTTCCCATATCTTCCCTGGAAAAGTATCTTTATTTCAACTAATGTGGCAGTAACATGCCCCAAATTTGGTGGGCCCCCTGCTCTGAGTGACCTTGGGCTCTTTCCCCTTCAATCTTTCTAGTTGTCATTAGCAAACATACACTGTAGGAACTTCATTATGTAAAATCTGTCTCATCCATCTATTCATTTCTCTTTGCTCCTCCAACTATATTTCAGACACTTTCTTGTTTTTCATGAAATTTTCTTCTCTCACACTTTTAATCCATCCAATACATACCAAGATCTAAAACAGTTTCATTCATGTCATTTTCTCTGTTCAGTTCTTTAAGTTGAAACCCATTGCCTAGAGGAAAAAAGCCCAAATTATTTATCCTGGCATTCTAGACCCTCCACAATATTACTCTAATTCCCAGTTCTTTTGTGCAACTTTCCTTTTTTCTTCTTTCCTTCAATACACATATGGAACAGCTATTGTGTGCCAGACTCCGTACTAGGTGTTGGAGAATCATTAGCAAACAAAGAAAACATGGACCCTACCCTTCTGAAGCTTAAGGCCTACTAGGGGAAAGAGATTCTAATGAAATAATGATATATACAAATACAAACTGTAATAAGTACTATTAATATATAGAAAAAGTAGTGTGTGCCATGCAAGTGTTTAACAAGGTTATTGAGCTGGTTAAAGGGAACATAATGTTTTGCACCACTCCAGGGGAACTATTCCTACAGAATAAAGATGTGTAACGTGGCAGCCCTGGTCTGGACAGTCAGACAAGGCCTAAGTAAGGAACATTTGAGTTAAAAGCCACAGCACACATTGGCGTTAACCAGACTAAGTGGAGAGGCAGACTATTCCAGGCCCAGAGAACTGATGTGCAAGGCCTTGAGGCAGAAAGGAGCTTGACGTGTTCAAGGATCTGAGAGAAAGCCATATGACTGGAGTATAGAGAGCACAGTCTTTGAATTCCCCTAAACCAGTCAGCTTACTGTCCCCAGACCACACCTTGGAACCTCTGGCCTTGATGCCTTTGCTCTCACATGTTTTATTGCCTTCTTCCTTCCTCATTTAGAGTTAGCTCATAATTTAAAATAGCTCATAGCCCTTAACATAAAACCTAAAACTATTAAGCTTTTAAAAGAAAACGAGAAAAAGACTTTGTGACCTTGGGGTAGGCAAAGACTTTTTAGATGAAACACCAAAAAAATGATCCAGAAATCAAACTTTATAAATTGGACTTCATCAAAATTAAAAACTTTTCCTCTTCAAAAGATACTGTTAAAAGAATGAAAGAACAAGCCACGGATTTGGAAAATATGTTTTCAAATTACACATCCAATAGAAGACGGGTATCCAGAATATTTAAAGAATCTCAAAACTCAATAATAAGAAAAGAAACCACCCAATGAAAAGATTTGATTAACAAAAGATTTGAGCAGACACTTCATCAAAGATACTCAGATCGTATATAAGCACAGGAAAAGATGTTCAACATCATTAGTCACTAGGGAAATGCAAATTATAACCACAGTGAGAGAACACAAACACCTATTAGAGTGGCTAAAATTAAAAATATGTTTGTCTTGAACATACCAAGTGTTGGTAAGGATGTGGAACAAGTGAAACTCTCATACACTGTTGATGGTGGTGTAAAATTATACAACCACGTTGGAAAACAATGTGGCAGTTTCTTAAAAATGTCACTTATCATATAACTCAGCCATTCCACTGATAGGTATTTGTGCAACAGAAATAAAAACATATATCCATCAAAGATTTGTAGAATGTTCATAGGATATTTTTTTGTAACAGCCCAAAATTGGTAACAACCCAAATGCCCATCAACAGCTAAGTGTATAAACAAATTGTGGTATGTACATTCAATAGGTTACTAATCAACAATAAAAAAGAATAAACTATTGACACAACAATTTGGAGGAATTGCAAAATAATTGTACTGAGAGAGAAGCCTGTCAAAAAATTCTAGGAAATGCAAACTACAGTGACTGAAAGCAGACCAGTGGCTCCATAGCTGTAGAAAGGTGCAAGAGGGAGGAATTACTAAAGGGCATGAGGAAACTTTTTGGGGTGATGGATATCTTCATTATCTTGATTTTGGTGATCGTTTCACACGTGTATATATATGCCAAAATGTATCAAATCTAATATCTTAAATATGTGCAGTTTACTGTATGCCAATTCTAACTCAGTAAAGCCACTAAAAAAATAAAAAACATGTTAAATGCAATTCATAACTCAGATCCTCTAAGAGCTATCTCTGACTGTCCTAGCCAACATTTTTCTCATCTCCCCTGAGATCCATGAGTACTTAATGCTTCTGCTATTCATTTCACCCTTTACTGTCTTATGCTGATGAAGATCATTTTTGAGAGATGCCTCTGAATTAGCACTTCATGAATGGAGTCTGTACCTCTGTTCCTCCCTCAGCCCTTGGAACATTTCTTTGCACATAGCAGGCCCTCAATAAATATTCTGTTGAAATCCTCTCCAGAAAAACACATTTTTTGGTGTTTTTTTTAACAGACAAATTATGGGACTTCCTCCAACACTTGACTGAGTTGATAGAAACATATCCTAAATTATAGTTAGCAGCCTATTGCCAAACACAGAAATTTCCAATGTGAAAGATATTTACTAGTCTAAAAGCTGTGATAAATCATGTGTGGTAACACCAATGTTCTTGGACAATGATCAGAAGAATTCACATTATAACCCACACAATTAACCAACCATGCCAAAGGAAATTTCTCAAAAGAAGCTAATTTGTAAATGTTCTTATTTGTTTTTTCATTCATTTATACCTTGCCTCATTCCAAAATGTGTGAGAAAAATAAAGCTAAAAATTGTACCAAAAATTCACATGTTCAAGATTAATTTGGTATTTCAATTTCAGAAAATCTAACTTTGTATCCTATACAATATCACTAAGTAATCATTTTTACAAAGGACACCAGCATAGAAAAGGTGATACTGTGTGCAAATTCTATATTTCTAATTGAAACCTAAATATCAGTTGTGGTAACCACCACCTCCATCAATATCTGGATAAAATTGCCTTGAAACTAATGCCTGGTTAAAGTTGAAAGATCCTTTCAAGGTTTTAGCAAATTCTAGGGGACCTCATATTCTTACAACCACCTCTGGTCTGGAGACTCTTCACTTGTGTATTAGTTCAGCTTTGGAATTTCTTGACCTCTTGCTTACGCTCTCTCTTCCGTACCAGCCATGAGCCAGCCAACCATGAATTCAGTCCTTATCTAGTTTTCCACAAAATTATGACCCACACAAAGCATTTTTGTGTGAGTGTTAGGTTGAATGAAACTTTAGGAAGACTTACATTATACCTAAATGATGCAGGCAACTTCAAATGGAGCACTGAACAAGCATGTCCTTATATCATTAGGCTGCTCAGTTACTAGGTATTCTTTTCTACTGGCCACTCTAATGTGCAGTATAATTAATTCCCTCCATCTCTACTCCCACACACTGCTTCAGACCACTTTAGCATATCCAAACCCATGAAAGTACTCAACAACACATTCCTTTCACAGTAAAAAGATCAACCTCTTTAAAATGTAGTCATATTAGTAAATAGCAATTTCTCTTCCCCTTCTTATTTTCCTGGCTTTGAGTTTTAATCCAAAAATTCACTAATTATATTGGAGACCATTCTAATGGACCAAAAAAACATTTAAAACTTTCAAATGTCAAGCCTCAAATGTGCTTTCTCTGCGAAAGTTTCCCTTACTAATCAGGTAGTCTCTCTTACCTTTTTACAGGATTTATCTTTTCATGGTGCTTATGGGTTTTTCTCTTCCACCCTTCTGAGGATGGAAACCATCTCTATAGCTGCACCAGAATCTATGATATAGTAGCTACTCAGTAAATATTTGATGCCAATTATATATGGTTAAGAATGGGTAGTGTTTTAGTTTCTTGGCTGCCAAAGCAAATGTTATGCAATGGGTTGGCTTCAACAATGGGAATATATTGACTCACAGTTTTGAGAAGAAGTCCAAAATCAAGTCATCATCAAGGTGATTCTTTCTCACAGAAGACTGTGGCATTCTAGGACTGGCTGCCGGTGATCCTTGGTCTTTGACTTTTCTGCCACATGGCAATGTACATGGTGGCCACTTCTGGCGTCTCTGGGTTCCATTGACTTTTGGCTTCTCTTCATGGCCTTTGTGCCTGAATTTCACTCTGTTTATACTGGATTCTAGTAATCTGGATTAAAGCTCAACCTGATTCATTTGGGCCACACCTTAAATGAAGTAACATCCTGAAGATATCTTATTTACAATGGGTCCATACTCACAGGAATTAAGTTTAAGAACATGTTTTTTGTTTGTTTGTTTGTTTTGGTGTACATAGCTTCAAACCACCATAGGTGGTAAATCAGACATTTAGTCCCAGACAATAAATGTACAAATTGCTACAAAAGTGAAGCTGTAATGAGAAGTGAGAAACAGCCTTTTAAATCCAACAACAAAACCAGAGAGTTTTTCAGTGTAGAAACGTACACCATGTACCTTTGATTGCTCAGCTTATTCAGGAGGCAGGCTTTCTTCCAACCTTGACTTTCTGCTTTCATAAATTTTGTTCTAGCTGTGTTGCCTCTGGAATTCACAGTGCCGACTTCACTAGACAATGACTCACACTCACCATGTAACAAATTTATTTCCACTTTGATATCATTTGTAGGCACTATATAGAAAGACTATAAACCAATCCTATAGCAAAAGATGGCTTCTCATTAAAGAGTTTTCACCACCTCCTCTCCCAGATAGTTTTCCAAAGAATAATTATAGAACAAAACAATAAGCTCACTGGAAATAATAGCTGCATCTAACTCTCCTTTGTACAACACTTTGTGCTAACTTGAGGGGTGAATAGGTATTCAATATATACTGATCTGTATAGAAACAACTATGAAGTATATTCAACGAAGTGACTTTATACAAACACACACATCTCCTACATAGTGGCATAGTGGCATTTGATAATTTATAGCCCTAAATATTCCATACTATGCTTTCTGTTCATTCATTCATTCAGTTAACATTTATCAAGTTACAACATACCAGAGAGAACTCCTAAGACTGGGAAGAAAAGAGGATTTCTCATCTCTTTACCGCTGCCTCTATTTTTTCTCTCTGATGGAGCAAAAAAGAATAGGAGGAGGTAGGGAAGGTGACACACCCTCACTTTCTGTCCACCACAGTTGGAGGATGTTATTAAAAGGGCAGAAGAAGTAAACCCCACTCAGCCTCCAGCATCAAGGAGATGCCAAGTGAGTGTTGAATGACTGAATGAACATCAAATCCATGTACTTTAGAATGAGCTATGATCTCAGTCTGAGACAAAATAAGCAACTTGTAGGAAAGCATCTATAGAGTGTCGTTTATAGAAAGAAATGCCAGCACAATCTATGCACAGTGTGAGCTAACTGCCACATTCAGTAGGTAATGATCGATATATATTTGCGATGGAGGCATTTATCAGTCGAAACATCTAAACTTAAAATATTTTAGAACTAAAAAGATTTTAAAGTCCTCTGACTCAGCAATTCCCAACCTTTTCTGAATCATGGCACACATAGAAAATGACAATATCCGTAAAGCCCTTTGGGATAAGTGAAGAGGGTTTCTTATGGCAGGAGTTACTGGCTCAAGCCAGGCTCCCTGAAGGCTGAGGGGAATCAGAATCTTGGACACTAGTTGGGAAGTTTGCCTTAAGCCAGTCTCCTCATTTTACAGGTGAAGAAACTGAATTCTTGCTTGAGGTCATCCAGCTAGAGTCTGAGCAAAGCCAAGAGTAGAACTTTGTTTCTACTTTAACTGATGTTTCTATTACTCCAGTGGTTCTCAAAGTCTGGTTTCCAAATCAGCAGAGTCAACACTGCCTGGCAACTTGTTCAAATGCATTAGGTCTACCCATCTAATGAAACAGCAACCCTGGGGATGGGCCTAGCACTCGGTGCTTTAACAAGCCCTCCAGTTGATTCTGATATATGCTGTAGTTTGAGAAACACTTCTGTAGCCTATTCTGCCTGTCAGTGTTTCTATGAGCTACTAGGTTAACATTTAGGTTATCTCACTCAAGGGGCTGGCAAACATTTTTCTAGAAAGGGCCTAATAGTAAATATTTTAAGCTTTGTGGGCCATACAGTTTCTGTCACAACTACTAAATTCTATCATTTACATACTGCAAAAGCACTTTTAGACAAGTATGTAAATGAATGGCTATGTCTATGTTCCAATAAAACTTTTCTTACAAAACAGGATTTGGCCCACAGGCCATAAGCTTTCAATCTCTGGTAACTGATAAATGGAACAGATTATTTAAACTCAGTATTGAAATTCTTAAAATTCTGGTTTATATCAAAAAAAACTTGGCAATTTATGGCATCTACCAGTGTTGGTGTTGATATCTGCCTCTTTTCATTCAATCAACATGTGTTAAACGCCTCCTGGGTGCTAAACTCTGCATACAAAGTTGAAAAGATTTGATCCATGCCCTCAAGTACTAGAATTTTTTGTAATAGAGAAGGAAGTAATCAAACAAAATTTTATTGTGTTTGAATGTGGCCCTATTGAAGAAAATGACTGCTTAAGTGTATAGATTTTGCCGCTAAATGTGTTAAAATATAAATTTTTTATTATAAATCGACTAAAAAGCCTGATCATGCATACTCCAATTCTAAGGCAGCAGGGATGATAATTATTCTGGTTATCTACTGAGGCAAAACACTGCACCAAAACTTAGTGGCATAAAGCATTTTATTACACTCACAGATTCTGTGGGTCAAGAATTCAGAAAAAGGAAGTGGATGTGGCTCAAGCAATTGAGCTCCCACCTACCACATGAGAGGTCCCAAGTTCAGTTCCCAGTGCCTCCTGGAGAAGACGAGCAAGACAGCAAGCTGGCGTGACAGGCAGGCACGGTGAGCTGACACAAGATGATGCAACAAAGAGACATAAAGAGGAAAGACAATGAGAGACACAACAAACCAGGGAGCTGAGGTGGCTCAAGCGATTGAGTGCCTCTTTCCCACATGGGAGGTTCCAGGTTCAGCTCATGTGCCTCCTAATGAGAAGAGACGCAGACAGAGAGCACACAGCCAATGGACACAGAGAGCAGACAGTGAGCACAAACAATGGAGAGGGGGGGGCGCGATTCTTCTGATCTTTACTTCTAAACAGTTTAGAGGCCTGCTCCCCGGCCCATGCAGGGAAGTCAGCACTCTTGGTCTGCTCAGTTAATTAGTTAACCAAAACCTTCGCCTCCACCTTATCTTTGACGTAAGGCACTATATGTCTTCATTATCTTTCTGCTTGGATTGCTTGTGATGTTTTAACGACCCCTCAGATACACATTGCCTACCTGCCCCTTCTCACGGACACCCTGACCTTTACTGTGAAAAAAATTCTGAATAAAATTCGTGCTGGGGATCAGCTCGGGAGAAGAGCTCCTTTAGCTGTTTCCCCCTCACCTCTCTCAACCACTGTGTTCAGAGTAATTCTTTGCACCATCGCAGGCTCTGCTGGACAGATTCCCGCAAGACTTTGCAGGATGGATTCCCGCAGGGGGCAGGATATAAATAAAATAAATCTTTAAACAAAAAAAGACTTCAGAAAGGGAAAAGTGGAAATGGTTTGTATCTGCTCCCCAATGTCTGAAGCCTTTACTGGGAAGACTCAAATGGCTGGGGTAACTCAAACAGCTGGAAGATAGAGTCATTTGAGGCTGCTTCATTCACATGTCTGGGACCTGGGCTGAGATGATTCAAAGACTGGACTAAACTGGGGCTATTGGCCACAGCACCTACACATGGCCTCTCTGTGGGGCTGGAGGCCCTCACACCTCACAGCATGGTAGCCTCTGAGCATCAGACTCCTTACGTGGTAGCTCAGGGCCCCTAGAGCAAGCACTCCACTGAGCAAAGCAGAAGCAACATAGCCTTTTATGATCCAACTTTAGAAGTTACATCATTTTTGCCTACTCTGTTGATTGAAGCAACATAAGCCTATCCAGATTCAAGAAGAAGGAGCATAGACCATACCTCTTGATTGGAGGAGAATCAACAGTGTCTTGAAACCACCAACCAGAGTATTCAACAATGAGAAACGGCCATTCCCAGAATGAGGGAGATTTATAAGATTTTTTTAAATGCTGGTAACACAATAAATCAAAATCAATTCTGTTAAAACCCAAAATGGAAGAATAGGTCTAGAAGACATTTGGTTTGAATGTATTCATTAAATAGTGATCCTCCAAAAAAGGAATTTAGGAAAATTTTCCATCTGTCCATAGAACATAAAGGACTATAGATGTTGCAAAGAACTGAATGATGATGTAGAATATAGGCTTATCCCACTATCAATGCAAGGTGATTGGCACTCATAAAAGGATAGGCAATCACAGCTGTCTTAGTTTCCCAGCTGCTATGACAAATACCAAACTGTGGGTTGACTTAAAAATAGGAATGAATTTATTAGCTCACAGTTTCAGAGGCTGAAAGGCTTGCTTCTAGGGGCCAGTACCATTGGGCTGGCCATCAATCCATGGGTTCCTTGGCTTTTCTGTCACATGGTGATGTCCTCTCCTTTCTCTTCCAGGTTGCATTGACTTCCAGCTTTTGGCTCTTCCCCTCAGCATTCGCTGTACAAAGCCTGCAGCAATAGGATTAAGGCCCAATCTCCTTCAGCTGGCCACAACTTAACTAGAATTAACATCTCCAAAAGGTTTTATTTTCAATGGGTTCACACCACAGGAATAGATTAAATTAAGAACATGTTTTGTTTTGTTTTTCCCCTGGGGTACATAATTCAACCTATCACAACAAATGTTTACCGAGCTGCCAGGAATCCCACGTATCAAAGAAAAAGATGAAACAAGAAGTATTTATTTATAGATTTTCAAAGGCATGTCTTTTAGAAAGAGAACTTGAGATTTACCTCTCTTATGTCTGTTCTTCATTTAAAGTTGCTTACTTCTCCAAGAAATTAAATACCAATTTAGAGCTAACTTCATAACCATTTAATATAGAAAGTCAAATGGATGTTTCCTATGATGGGAAGTGAGTTGTTTCTACACATTGTACAGTTTTTTGCACTGTCTGCTTAAGAATTAGTTAGGACAATTAATGATTAGAAGAATAAATTGTTTTTTGATAAAAGAATTGACTATTCCATTTAGGAAAATAAATGAGTAGGTGAAGATAATGCTGATCTATTCCTTTTAGTTTTTTGTTTTGTTTTCTACTCCCTTCCTCCCCACCCTGCTGTTTGCTGTCTGTGTCCATTTGCTATGTGATCGTCTGTGTCTGTTTCTTTTAGTCTTCTCTTTTTTTTCACTCCTCTAGGCTTTACCAGGATTCAATCCTGGGGACCTCCAATGTGGGAGAGAGGTACTGTCACTTGCGTCACCTTAATTCCTTGACTCTCCCTTGCGTCTCTCTTTTGTTGTGTCATAATCTTGCTGCGTCGCTCACTGCGCAAGCCTGGCACACCTTTACCAGGAGGCCCTGGGGATCAAACCTGGTTCCTCCCATATGGTAGACAGAAGCCCAATCGCTTGAGCCACATCTGCTTCCCCAATCTATTCCTTTTAAAAATAGACCTATGCTTAGAGAAGTTTCTAGGCTTAATCTGGAATCAAGTTGCTGTGGTTAGTCACAGCCTCCTAGACACTTACAGCTATAAAATAGCCCTTGGGAATTATCAAGTCCAACCTGGTCATTTTACAGATAACAAGACTGAGGCTCAAAGATGCCAAGATTGGCAGAGACAGCTGCTGCTCACAAAATGTTCCAAATGTTTTTGCTATATTTCACAGCCTCTCCTGCAGTTAGATTGCAGCCATGTTGCTAATTCTGGCCCATTCATTATGAACAAACGAACTAATATGCCTCCTCTATCTTTCTCACCCTTTGGTGGTCTCCATGTTGAGATGCTGAAACCTCAGTTATTAAAACTGCCTGGATCTCTGAATTATCCCATGGAAGGAAGTTGCCCTGCAGAATTGCCGAACACTCATCAGACTTTGCATAAGCAAGAACCTGACCTCTGAGGTTCAAAGCCACAGTGATTTCAGGATTTATTTATTCCTGCGGCATAGCTTAGTCTACCCTACTAATACATGAAGCAACTTGCTCAAGTTCAGTCATCAAGTTAATGCCAAAGCTAGGACTGGAACTCAAATCTCCTGACTTACCCACCCAGGACCACACATTATTACTCACAGAAGAGTCGGGGTAGGCACCACCAAATCAAATCATTAAGCAAAGAGACCAGTCTACTGAAAATGAAAACAGACCAAATCGTGGACTGGGCTGTTAAAGAAACAGCATCCATAAATTGAGGGCATGGTCAAGAAGGGAAGGAAGTGCCAGTGTTAAACTTTCAGCGTAGGATCAAAGAAGCTGATCACCAGCCAGGAGGACAGAGGCGTGGGATTGTGCCTAATGATTCCTTTCTGCCCAAATGGTACATTTTCCTTAAATTGATGACAGTTGCTCCCAGACTCTGCAGCCCACTTAGGAAGTTATGTGCCCCAAAGGAAGTGTTGCCATCCTCTTGTTTGTGTACAGCAGCCCTTAAGCATAAACAGGAACCTTGTGCCTCAGACCCAGATACATTTAACATGACATCAAATTTTTTAAGACAACAATTTGAACAAATGAGCTTTAGGTTGCTAGGCAACATCAATGCAAAATACTTTTCTTCCCTTCAAGATCATTCTTTCCATCTTCATGGACAAAGGTCAAAAATACTTAAGCACAGGCATATTATTTGATTGTGACATCAAAAGACACTAAATGAATTTTCACAGAAAGCAACATACGGCATTGTGTCATGCACTTCAGCATTCAGATTGCTACCCTCTGTGCACAGGATGACGTTTCCTGCTCTGAAACACTCATTTTTCTCTGTACAAACAGATTAGATGGCTATCTTTCAACAGGGATGGAAATAGATGTAGAGATTTTTGCAAACTCATCCAAGTCTGTCATCTTCTCCCAAGGACAGGCGTGCAGTATACTGCATGCTGTGACCCATGCAGTATAAGCCCCTTCTCTGTCTAGATGCAAGGCAGCTTACACCAAAGGGAAGTTCCTCTCTGTCCCTGCTCCCTCCTGAGAAGCAGATGCTTTACCCAGGCACTGGCCTCTTTAGATGTGCCCATGTTATCACTCAAATGTGAAGCAGAACTAGGTGAAAACCTAGCAATAAGCACATGGACCACATTCCTGGAACAGGGCAGATTGCTGACTGAGCCCATCACACCCTCATACTCAACTTAGCACCCCTTCCCCAACATAGATTTCAGTCTCAGTTCTCTGGATCGAATTCAGCAATATCCTGAGAACTCTTTTTTTTTTTTTTGCTATTGATCCTCCAGCTCTAAAGGTCCAAACAATTGGGCAACTTTCCCAGCAGGGGAGAGGGGAGGGGACTCAAATGCATCCTAGGAGTTATCATCCACAGTGCAGCTGCCCTACAGATGCCACTTTGCCTGAAAGGAATCAGAAAGCAGGGTGAAATCTGTCAATGTAGAGTCTCTGAGGCACCTACTATGTGTACGATACTGTTCATAACCGTAAAGAATGTGGTTCTTGGGGAAATATAATGCTTCCTGAGGAAACAAGTCTAGCACAAAATAACACAGTCCTGGCTATTCATTTAACACAATTTGCCTTTATGAAAATATTACAAGAGATAAGCCAAAGACAGGAGGGTGGAAAATAATTTTAGAGCTGACCATGGACCATTTGTTATGAAACACCAGAATCCAAGTGCACTCCTATTTGAACAATAAAAGTGGGACCTCAGGAGGGGTAGCAGAAGTGCTTCCAAAAGGGCCCTCAGAACACTGTCTAACCTATTTGGCAGAGACTGGGTATTTTAGTTTCCTAGGCTGCTTGAACAAATATCAGGAAATGGTTCAGCTAAAACAATGGGAATTTATTACCTTATGGTTTTCAGGCTGGGAAAATGTCCAAATGAAGACATCATCCAGGTGATGTTTTCTCCCCAAGACTGTGGCATTCTGGAATTGGCTGCTGGTGACCCTTGGTCCTCAGCTTGTCACATGGCAAGACACATGGCAGTCGGTGTCTCTCTTCTCTTCCAGGTTCCATTTCAGCTTCTTGCTTTCTGTGTCTTAAGACCCATCCTGATTGAGGTGGGCCACACCTTAAACTGAAGTAGCCTCATCGAAAGGTCCTGCTTAAAATGGATTTATACCCACAGGAATGGGTTAACTTTAACACATGTTTTTCTGGGGTACATATAGTCCAACCCATCACACTGGAATATGCTTTTCTCTTTCATAGCCTCTTTGTCAATCCCTCCCAGTCGTGATCTCAGAATGTTTTGGGAATTTGGATTCTCATTCTCACCCCTGCTAGAATTTGCCTGCTTTATTGCCAACACCTGATTTCCACATTCTCCGATTTCCTTTCCCTCTACCAAACCTAGCTTTGGGGACTAGATTGCCCACATTTGGTTCTTGACCTCAGCATATTCCCTCCCTCCCAATCGTCTGTCTTTCCTCCCAGAACATTTACTGAACCTGTGCTATGTTTAGCCACCATGCTGCTAGGGAATGCAAAGACAAAAAACATTGCTCCTGTCCCTAAGGAGCTCACCATGCAGAAGAGGGAACTGACATGTAATGTTGTGAGTCTAACTGAGGCTGGAGGTCAGAATTAAGCCCCTGAGCAACTTGGGTTCTCTAGGATGGGCACTGACATGAATGGAAACAAGTAAGTTTCTTCACTTCATCTTAATTGAATCTGGTGCAAACACAGTCACTCTAAAGATTTAAACTAGTTTACTTACTATAAGATCCTTTGTGACAAGGACAATATCTTGAATTTCTTTGCTTCTTCCAGTGCTCTTAGCCTAGGGTATTGGTGGGCACAGAAACCTTAATCATTAAAGATAGAATAATTGAAAAGCAGCTCATTCAAGGGACCCGTTCTGCTTCAGCTCACCCCATCTCCTCTTTACACACACACACATATGCACAGCCTCCTACTGCTGTTTACACTTCAAGAACAATGCATACATCTTTCCCTTCACTTCCCCACACACTCATGGAGGTGAGGTCAGCATCCAAGTCAGAAATGAAGCCAGTGAGAGAGCTTTTCCTTCATCTCAGCCTTATTCAAACTTGTGTGCCCCCCC
>JAQZBX010013653.1:0-21768 GCA_029593785.1 Cabassous unicinctus
TGGCAAAGCCCCAGGATGCGTTTATCAATTGCAATGAATGTGCCACACTAATGAAGGATGTTTATGTGGAAGGGTGTGGGAGGTGTGGGGAGTGGGGCATATGGGAATCCCTATAGTTTTTGTGTAACATTTATGTAATCTAAGTATCTTTTAAAAAATAAAAAATAAAAAAAATTTTAAAAGCCATGCCAGTGTTCTTCCTCCTTCTGGCATGCTGCTGGACTCTCACTCTCGCACTTAGCTCCTCAGTCAATTTAAGGGTTAAAATCTTTATTTTAAAATGCTTTTTAATTAATAGTACAACTAGAGAGTTGTACTTCCATCAATTGTAGCAAATATCCCATACCAATGCAAGGCATTGGTGGTGGGGTGGTATATGGGAATCTGTATTTTATGTATGATTATTCTGTAAACACAACTTCTCTAATGAAGGGGAAAAAATGAAAGTAAAAAAAAATTTTTTAAGATGCATTTATTCCGCTTTCCAAGACACCAGTTCATCTGTTATCGCTACATCCACCCACCACTGGCAGGAAAATCTCAAAATGTCAAACTGTGGGTAATCTACAAACGAAAAAGCGACATTCCTAGAATCAGTGAAGAGGCTGCCTTGATTTGCCTTTCTGCTGGGTGAGTTTGGGGTGGGTGATTTTCGCCAACCCCTATGCCTCAATCAAGAAGCCGTGACAGCCATCGTGTGGCAGATGATTGTGCTTTGGACAGGGTTTTCTTGCTCGTGGCCAGTGTGCCCAGGACGCCATTTCTGACCACAGCCAGGAGGGACAGCAGGTGGGCTCAATCAAGGTCCCAGACCAGGCAAGACTGGTGGCCGCGGATGTGAGCACTGGCACTTGGCGGGTCTGGGACCAAATCCTGGTTCTACCACTCACAAGCTCTGTCACCTTGGGCAAGTGACCGAATCTCGCTAAGCCCAGATTTCCTCACCTGGCAACTGGCACCAGTAGAAGTACCCATCTCACGAGGTTCCGGTGCTAATGAAATGCAGTCCAGCTCATAAATGCCTGGTGGATAGTAAGCACCCAAGAAATGCCAGCAATAAGTAATATTTCTCTGCTTTTACTGACCTTGACTCCAGATACTTTGGGGAGTAAGAGGAGAAAGGTGAACAGTAAAATCTTCTCCTACTAGACATTCATTTCTTTCTTCAGCAAATATTTATTGATTCCTCGCCATTTGCCAGGCACTCTTTAAATTTTGTGGACACAAAAACGAGAAACTCATAGTCTATCGAATCAGAGTGGCACAGAAGTAATTGCGCTACTGTGGGGTAAGTCATGTACAGGATGTGCTATAGAAGACTTGGTGGCTTCTCTCTCCCTCCTTTTTTCTACTTTTTCCTTTCACTCTTCCTATGTGTGTATGCATTGTGATCATCTCCGAGTTTTCGATGTTTTGTTTGCATCCTCGTTTATACTCTGCCTCTTTCCCTGGAGGTCAGATGATGCTCAGGAAAGACAGCAAAGACCTGCCTTTCAGCACTTTCGCGTCGGTTCGCCAGTGCTGGTACCCCAGGCACGCCTGGGGGTTTAAAATGAAGTTTTCAAATGCACCGTGTAGACCCACACTTAGCATAGAGTTGCTGGGAAGTTGCTGGATGGACACATTGAGCCCAAAGCCCAAATGGTTTTTAATTCCTCAGTTCTAAGCAGGCAGAATTTTAATCCCAGTGGTGATTTCTACAAGGCACGAGGTCACTAAATATACATTTTTAAAAGACAGCTAAAGACTAGAACAAGTGGGTTGCGTGTGTGTCTGAGCTGCTGCCCAGGCTCGCATGGGCCATGTTTAATGCCAAGGTCGTACCGGAGCAGCACTGCAGGTGACTACGCGGTATCTGGCCTCCCATCTGTGCAGATAGACAGATGCACGCCTGCTCGAGGGAAGGCCCGCTGTTGACAGAAGTTTCCTCTTATCTTGTTTTCACATCAGTTGCAGCACACTTTCTGTTCAAAGCCAGCGTAGGTGGGGGTTCCTCTGCCGTCCTAAACTCACTGTTAAAATAAGAGTATAACAGTATAAACTGTTTTCCCAGCAAAGATCAGGCCACAGTGAGCTGGTAACTCCATTAAGTCACTGGACGAGATTGTTTGTGGCAAAGAAAAACCAGCCCAGCTCTTTTGGGACTACAGCAACAATCCCCATTATAGCCATTTGATTTTAAGGATTAGGATTTGGGGGCAATTTGAAGTTTTGTATGACTGCTAAGAGCCAGAGATAGCGCTCAAATATTCAAAATTCATTTTCAGACTCAAGCAATTACAATTTTCAAATTAATCACCAGGAATGGCAGCCACTGACATTTCGATTGCACTTTCCAATCCACAGAGCACTTTTACATATTGTTAATTCCCATGGATTTTCCCAGAGTTCCACAGCTACAAGAGCAGAGCTGTGCCTTGTCCAGATTTCTTCTCGTTACTCCACAGCTGTTTAGATTTTGGGCAAGAATTACTACCATTCTCTGCCTCAGTATACTCAGTGGAGGAGCAAACTGTAGCTGGGAAAACTGAGGCTCAAAACTATTAAGGAAATTTTGACCAAAGTCACATATTTTATGGCTAGTGACTGAGGGAGCCAGAATTCAAGCTCCAGTCCACTGCTTCCAAGTTGTCCTTTTTTCTCCCCATCCTTCTTCACACTTGTTTCTGTCTTCTTGCCCAAGTTGAACTTCCACTTGCTGCTTCAGTGGACAGCATCTTAATCGCAGAGGAGACTTGCTTGGACCACGGGTCCCTCAAGCACCAAAATTATGTTGTGTTAATTTTGAGTTCCTCAGCTCTTAGCATAGAGCTTGGCATTTAGCATGTGCTTTAAAAAAATTCTTATTATTTGTTGAAATTAATAGCAGTGTTGGGTCTTGGCCTCTTGAGTGTTTTCTAAAGCATTGCTTGTCTCCACGTCCGATGATTGGAGAGTTGAATTTAGGGAGGGCCAGATAGCCATATAAGATCATTGGGGATTGAGTCATTGGATTGCACCATAGATTTGTACATTTACAGCAACTTGGGGATAGAATTAAGAAAGGAGACTAATGTTGAGCAAGTGCTGGTGTGCTAGAAGCTTCATATACCTGATGCTGTGCAAGCGAGTCTCTGTATATGAAAACCTCCCCCACTGAACACTCCAACAGCCTCTGGAGGCAGATTTTTTCATCTCCATCTGACACAAGCATGCTGGGGCTTGGAGATATAAACTAACCTACCCAAAGTTGCATAGCAAGTAAGTAAGGGAGCCTGCGTTTGAACGTAGGTTTGTCTGATTCCAACACCGGCTCAAGGCAACCCCCAAGTTTTATCAGTGAAGAGACCAAAGCAGAGCTGGGTCTCATCAGTAGATTCCAGAGTTCTTCCCAGTACACCTGGCAGACCTCATCTCTTAGAGCTGGGATTCTCCTCTTTCCCTTCAGAATAAAAGTTGTCAGTGATTACACATGACCTCCCCTCTCCCCATCCATGCCCCTGTAGTCACGAGAATATTTTTTTGAACGTTTTTAAAACAAATCGATTTTATTGATACATAGTAACAAAGCATACAATTCATCCAAAGTATACAATCAAAGGTATTTGGTCTAATCACATAGTTGTACATTTATCACTTCAATCATTATTAGAGCATTTTCATTATTTCAATAATAATAATGACAATAATAATAAAACAGACAAACAAGCAAATTCTTCCCCTCTCAGTCTCGCTATGCTTCCCCTGCTGTATATAGCTGCTATTTCTGGCTATTCTTGCACATTTATTTATTTAAATAAATAACTACTTATTAAGCAGTTTTATTGAGATATGTTCACATACTATGTGAGACTATATATATGAGAATATTTTTGTTGAAATTCACATCAGCCTTTGACTTCTACCTCCTGCGACTCTCTGCCTTCCAGAATCTTCTGTGTCTCTTATCTGGACTCTGACAAAAGTTGCTCACTCCATTTGACCATTTAATTTTTACCATTTCTCCCTACCTTGCAACAAGAGATGGGGGGACGGCTTCTGAGGAAAAAGACTATAAAAAAATTGGAAGGCATGAGGCTAAAATAGAGAAAGAAAATGGATGGCAGCAAGTAGTGAAAACAGCATCCACGGTGTTGTTTGTTTGTTTGTTTTGCTTTAGTCCTTACAAAACACTATGAGCTGGGTGTTGGGTCCATTGTACAGAGAAGACTGAGAAGCTCACAGTGGGTAGGTAATTTGCTCAGGGTTTCCCAGCTGGCAGATGGATCGGAACCTGACTTTGTCTCCATGTTACCCTGTGTCAGATATGCGTCCCTACCTTCAACATCTTAGGGAGAGATGGGGAATGGGGGGACATGGTCCCTGATTTCAAAGAACTCACAGTTCAAATGAGCATGGCATGTGGAGTCACGGAATTGGGTTTGGATACTGGCCCAGCAGCTTCCTTGCTGAATCCACAATCCTCCATGTGTTCTTGGCATTTCCTTCTACCTCTCTGAGTGGTCTCTTCTTTGGTGAAATATCTGTAGGTGATAGTATCTACCTTTCAGAATCCTTGTGGGAAACACATCAGATGACAGATTTTAAATAATTTTGTGATTCATTAAGTGCTATGTAAACATTCTTTCATTTCGGAAACCTATCAAGGAGTTGACAACGACATCCACAGGCCAGCAATGGATCCAGAATTGGCCGTGTCAGTGGGCCCATGAGCCTCTGCTTTATTCATCTGGTGGGCAGGCATGTGGTGTGAGAAATCCGGTGTGGGTGCTAGAGGACGCCTGGCTTCCTGTGATTCGGGGAAGCCAGGAGAAGTTGTGATGTCCGTCGCCCTTTTGGAGCAGCCCGGCCATTTGAGTGAGGAAAAGGCCAGTCCCTGGTGATTAGGTAGAGATCCAGATGTTATTTTTTACAGACTCAGTTTGAGGTCATATTCCTCAAGGCTGTAAACTAATGCAAAGTCCCCAGGGCTGAGTGGAACATGGTTTAATGTCAAGAACATGGTTTAATGTCAAGAACATGGTTTAATGTCGAGAACATGGTTTAATGTCGAGAACTTTGTCTCCTCGTTGGTTTCGACCCTCACCGGAGTTACGTACCATGAGTGCTTTTTTTGTTTTTGATCCTCCTCCAAGTTTAGAATTTTTTGCTGAGCTTTATAGTTTAGTGGATAACATTAACTTTTTTTCTAAACATCTTGAGTTTTTATCATTTGGCTTCTTTAACTTAAATTTTCTTGTGTCCAACTTATCCACTCTCATAATTTACTTCTGATCTTGATGTTAACAGTTTGAGATATAATTTGGAGAGAAAGAGTTTCATTGTCCAATAGGTGAGGGAAAGCTCCCTCTAGGGTAAACAGTAAACTGCCCCAGAACATATTTTTGATGTGGGGCAAGCCCTGGAGGATTCAGAATTCAGTCTGTATGGGCTCAGAATCCCAGAAGAAGAATCTTTGTCCCACATTCAACTAGAATCATGTCTTATCACAGAAGAAACATCAGTGCCATGGGTTATAGTTTCCATTTTATATTAAAATTCCCAGATCCTAACATATTAATCCTGTCAATCCTATGGGCCTGTGCTAATTTCCATGGTTGTGTGATTTTGCTCCATCTGCTTTGAATTTCTTGGCTAATTTGTCCAAGGATCTTAACAGATCTAGTTGTTTCTTGGGAAGGCCTAAGAAAATAATTGATTTCTGGACTACAAAGAAACAAAAAGATGGTGGGAAATGTTCTGATTGGGTCTTTTTATTGTCCTCTGTAGCCCGAAGTCCACCAGAGTAATTAACACAGAGAGCAAAAAAGTTAAATGTTCTGGTCTAAAAGGCAGTGGGAGAAATTACCTAACATGGAAATAGTAAAATTAACTCTTATTAACGAGAACAAAGCGCTTGCAGTAGCAAGTTCTGCCAGTCACCCAATGGAAAGGGAGCCTTTTCAAGCTGCTTTTTAGGTAAAATACTCACAATTTCCAACATCTGTGGGCTATTGGAAATGACCTTGTGATTCCTCCTGACATTCTTCTCAAGGCCTTAGGCTTCAAGGTGATGCAGAGGTGCACTTAAGTCACAAGGTTCTCTTGCATCAGCGCCTACTACCAAGACCATAACTTCCATTCGCCCAGCCCACGGCTTCTCACTAGGAAGTAAAGGTGCTCGGGGTAGATGGCAAATGAGGGCTGAGGAGAGGACCAATGCTTTCCTCTTGACTTTCCCCTCAAGATGTCCCTGCTTCTATCTCAAAACATCGTCTGGCGACCTCTGCCCACAGTGACCCGTCTCCCTCCTCTGAACTTCTACCATTTATTTGCCCTCCTCCCTCACCATTTAACTGTTTCCCATATTTGAATCTTAACTCCCAAGAGAGATGTCTCCTGGAGGGTAGAAACTGTGCCCTTTACTTCTTTATGTCTCCCTTATTCCTAACACATGGCTTGCAAATACTGTATTATATACTCAACAAAGAGCGATGATCAGTAAACACCGCATATGGAAAAGTGGCACTGGGTCCATGGAAACTGAACTATTTGCTTTAGTAATGAAGCCAACTCCAACATAATTATGTGCAAGGAAATATTTTGCCCAATATACTAATGACATCAGCAAAGAGAGAGGCAAAGAGTCTAAAATAAAGATCACTTGAAAGTACTCAAAGGAGAGCAGAGGATATCATCACATGACATATAATAAAGAACCTCATCCCCAAAAAGCAAGGAGACTCTGCCATTCAACATTGGGGACTTCAGAGGACCCCCAAATTGCAAGGGATCCTAGAAACCGAAAATGAGTTTGGAATTTGGGGGAACAAATAAAACATTAAACAAGGAGAACCTTCATATTTTAACTCAGGAAAAAATGTATATTCTCGTCACTTTTCTTTGGGCCACATTAATACAATTAAATGAAGGCATGACATTACTGTAAAACTTACCAGGAAGCCTGATGTTTGCATTCAGTCATCATTCATTTGCTCATTTATTCACTCATTCTTTAAACAAATCATACACTTCCTGAAGTGAGCACTGGGTCTGGCTCATTTTGGAGAATGTCCTCTTCTTCCCTCTTCCCCCACAAGCTTTGCCCATAGCAGGCTCTTAGTCCATGGATTGTTGAATTGGGTTTGTTGCAGACATTGCAGGGTTTCACCCATATACTTCTTTGAAAGTTCATTTTCTCTCTAATTTACAAAACAGATATCAAAGGATGTGAATCTCCTTTAAAAATATGGGACAACCTGCTTGATTGAGAGTCATAAATTAGGTTGAGAAATTTGGGCCATTTATTTCTTTTAAAAAGAAGTTTAGATCATGTCCAAATAAAAACTTTTGGACGGTGATAATAGGTGAGGTCACCTGAGACTCAAAGGTTTAACCCAAAGTTCCAGGCATCGATATCAAACATTGTTTTATTGTAACTTTTGAGCCCCTCATTTTGTGAGATCAAGCATCCCACCTGCCAGGCTGCAGGAAACAACTGAGTGCTGTTCTGAAAGAAAGGGGACAAGGTCACCTGGTATTGGTTTAATGGTTGGAAAAGCACATTTTTCCAGGACAAGGGAAAGATTGACAATGGCTAGGGCCCCAGGAAATGCACTCTAAAGACTTGGTATCCTTGGAATGTGCCCTATTGGCTTTGGAGTGGTTGTCCTTCTGTACCTTGGTGGGCAGGAGTCGCTGTTGACTCAAGGCTCACTGTCCCCGACACGTCAACAGTCAAAGCCCCAGACACGACTTGGACTTGGAAACCAGCCTAACTTGCTCAAAGGGCCTGTGGCTTCCAGGTCCCATATAAACCAAAGCAGTTTTGCCAACAGCAACAAGTGCTTCATAGGCTGTGTGGGAACTCCAAGGAGCCAGAGCTGGTTGACCTTTTATGGAGGGCTGAGTCCAGGCACCTGAAGCCTGCCAGGCTCAATGGTTTCATTCAAAACGTGGAGCATCTGAATCACAACCTCCCAGTGTCTTCTTCTGAGAAGGCAGCTGGAAGAAGTTGACAGTTTTCAGCTTTGAAAGCAACTTCTACTCTTCACCCTTGGTGGAAGATTGTCTTTGTGAAAGGTCACACAGGCCATCTAGGTATGAGAATAGTTTTCAGGATGACCTGAGCACCCAAGTGAGCAAATAACAAGAAGAATTCCGGATTCCAAGGCTAGTGCGATAATAAAGAGGCCACTTTCCTCGGAGAGATTATGGAAGGATGTCTCTGGAAACAATTATAATTTTTTAAAATAGAGAATTGGTTTCCAGGGTTTCTTTAAGGACTGCACTTTCTAGAGGTGGTGGTGGGTGGGAATAAGTAACCCTCTATGTTTTCTTTATTTTGGGGATCAGAAGAAGAGAA
This sequence comes from Cabassous unicinctus, assembly GCA_029593785.1. Classification (NCBI taxonomy): domain Eukaryota; kingdom Metazoa; phylum Chordata; class Mammalia; order Cingulata; family Chlamyphoridae; genus Cabassous; species Cabassous unicinctus. Next base: position 8,324 of record JAQZBX010013653.1, read on the forward strand.
AAGAAGGTAACCGAGATTAAAGAACTATGCTAAACAAGGATTTGTTTTAGATTTCCAAGCTTAGTTACTTCATCTGTGAGAGGGACAGGTGCTAACCTGGCCAAAATGACAGATTCGGGCCAGGTCTCAGCCCCCGGGCCCTGCTCTGAGAGAAACTGCCCCTGCGGACCCAGGCTGTGTCCCAGAGGAAAGTGGCTTTGAGGTTGCAGCTGGCTCAACCTAAACTCTCCACTACTGTCATCCACCCGAGAGCCCACAGTCTACTGCCTGAGGGCCAGTGGCTTGCCTTTCCTTTAGACGCCGTGGCCATTCCTCATAAACACTGTAGAAGCGAGGCCTGCTTCCTAGTGCTAAGGAAGGGAGATTATTTCTCATGGAGCCATCATCCAGGTGTGCTCGTGTGGCAACCCTTCAAGGGGACCTCGAATCACCAACCCACTGGGGTATCCCCACCACCAACTGTCTCTTGTCATGAATAAGGAGACTGTGAGGATGCCTTATTAGTGAAGAAAGAAAATGACTGCAAACAGGGTCGTCTGGACCTTTCCACCTACACTGCCCACCATCTCCACCTTATACAGCCTCACTGCCTAACTGAATCCTCAGAGGCTAATGTCCTTCTTTTGTGAGGAAAACAGTTGTTCGGCCTTGAATCCTGTGACCCCCATGTGTGGCATCAGTCTCCTCAGGTCACACTGAGGCACCGGTGCATACATTTAGTGATTCAGTGGTTCTAGACCTCAGGCTGCTGAGTGCCCAGTGGTTATCCCTACAGAGTCAAATTGTTCATCGTGAGGAAAGAAGATTAAAACATTCCTTCCTTCTTTGCCAAAGCTCTAGTTCTTAATGCTACCTCCAGACTCAAATCTTAAGCCTGGGCCTTTAGAAAGTGTGGGTTGTTTGGGAGGATCCATCTCCTTCCAAAGAGGCTGGAAAAAGACTTGAGAACTCTCTCCTCAGCCACACTCTTTTGGTGGCTTCTCAATCTAAGCACTTGAAGGTCTTGTTTGCACATCTGGCCGTCTGTGGGAAACTTCCTCCCATAAAGATCTGGAGAAGTGGCTTTGTTGTGACGCTCACTCATGCTGTTAAGCTAGAGAGTATACATTTTGTATTTTACTCTGGGTACCTTGGATACAAGATTCCCTTAGGGAGTTATCCTCATAACTGTGTGTGTGTGTGTGAAAGAGAGAGAGACACACACACACAGAGAGAGAGAGAGAGAGAGAGAGAGAGAGAGAGAGAGAGAGAGCTGCTTTAGGATCAAGGATAGACTTCAGAATAATGAGTATTAGGCTTGCTACTCTCCTGATGTTAGAATCTAAAGAGGGGGCACAGATGTGGGAGGTCCGGGGTTCAGTTCCTGGTGCCTCCTATAAACAAAAACAAACAACAAGCAAACCAAATGAAAAAACCAACTCAGGGGAGCCAATGTTGCTCAGTGGTTGTGCGCCAGCTTCCCGCTTATGAGGTCCCGGGTTCAATCCAGTACCTCAAAAAAAAAAAAAAAAAAAAAAAATCTAAAGAAGAATGGCAGGCTTTAGGATGAGCTATGTAAATAATATATGAAAATCCTTGGCTAGGAGTACCAAGAAGTCACAAACTATATATGTACACAAAAATAATAACTCTTACGGCTTGGTTCATATACAGAAAAGGAAACAGAAGATGGAGAATTTTGGCTGTACATACCTGTAGATTATTTATACCCAGCAGAAGATTACAACATTCCAGGTGAAAGAAAATGGTTTATCTGTGTGTTGTTCAGTAGGCCACTAGATGAGCCAATAGGCTGTATTTTTCATTTATGCTGTTAGGCCAAATCTCGTCAAAGTTCTCATTAGTCCACAGTGAATGAGCAAAGTAAAAAGAATACCTGTGAAAAGTTGCCAGATGACCTTCCTTGGGAGGAAAAGCCCTTTATTCTGAGATTGTAGGTTTCCTACATTTTGGGTACTAAATCATCCTTCCTTTTTTGAACCGATGGTGAGACTTAATAGTGGGGATCTTAGATGAGGTCTTAATTGAGAAAATTAAAGGTTAGCAAATCTATGTGAGCCACCCCTACCTTTCAACATGTATTTCCCCTTAAAAATCCAAATATCTGGTCTTTAACATCTCCCACTTCTAAACTGACAGGCAGGTAATTCCCTGTCCTAAGAGAAGAGCCTACGAGTCCACTCTAGCCTTTTCCAGTGTTTTCCTCCTGCCACTGAGGGAGAGCTATAACCTTTTTTCCAGCTTGCCTCTTCTCTGCTTGATGCCCTCCTCTCTCCTCGGTGGAGACTTCCAGACACCCCTTGCAGGAGACCTAAGTTATCGTTTCCTACCCAAGCATCTTGCCCATACTTTGTTAAAGCACTTGCCATGATAAAAGAGGATTATTTGAATGAATTTCTCTCTCACTAAACCGTGAGGTCTCTGACAACTTATCTTTTTTACCTTTTTTCCCTCCATTACTAAGCACAATGCCTGATGCATATTTGTTGAGAAATGAATTAAAAAGTGCCCTAAATCTCAGTGGCAGTTAAACTTACTGTCTCCTCTGTCTCTCTCAGAAGAAAGAAACAACTAATCACAGGTGTAATAACCCTTATGATGCATGAATACTATGATGGATTTCCTCTTTGGCCCTCTCTTCTCCTGACCTAATAATTTTCTAGCAGATTCCTGGAGCAGGAATCTAAAATCCTGAGCTCTAGTTCTGACTGTCCCAAGTCATTTACACTCTGCAGACTGCACTTCCTATCTGTAAAGGAAAGGGAGTGAGATAGTTCTCACCACCTTAGACATTCTGTAGAGGAGATGGCAGGAAGGAAGGGACCTGAGGGTGAGACACTTGACTATTCTTCAGGAAGTTTCACTTAATCATTTTGAAATTTACTTTTAATTTGATTTTTGGTAACCCGTTTATTAGTTCATTCAACAAATTGCATTGCCAAATAGACAGTAGCACTGCTTGTAGCTCTCAAAAGGCCCACATGGGTTTTAGAGTCAGACATCTCTAAGTTTGGTATGGGTTTGAGTCCTGACTCTATCTTCTAGGAGTCAAGGGACATGAGACAAGTCCTCATTCTGGGTTTCAATTTTTCTCATCCACAGATTGTATAATAATCCCTCTGCCATAGTTGACGAGAGAGTGAAATGAGAAATGTATGTACTGCATCTCACGTGGTGCCTGACATGCGATTTATGTTCAGCACATTGTCATTTCCCATCACCTCTAATGCAAGGCGCATCCTCATGACTCCCCAAGACCCAGCCAACTGAAATGCAAGAAACTCATTCAGACTATGGCACTGAAATTTGAAACAGACTTGAAACTTGAAACTCTTCATCCTCCTTCCACCATCCCCATTTTTAGGGTCTGTTTTGTGAAAGAGGCTGCAGAGAGAGAGCAATACTGCTATCTATCCCACTGGAAGAATTCAGTAGTGATGGGATTTCAGGAGGGAAGATTGGAGGGGAGAACTGGGATTTCTTCACTTACAGGCCAGCCCCAATAGAAGCCAGCCAAACGTGTTGCCTGATAAATGAGCTTTGACTTTAGTACATCAGAAAGGGAAGGGGAACATGTGTGGGTGTTGGGGGAGATTCGAAATTCAGCGTATGTGTGTTCTGCTGCTTTGATTCCCTTATTAAAGAGAATGAAAATAAACCCAGCAGCTGCTGATTAACTCTTTCCGGATGTGGGCCCACGATCAGCAGAAATGTTTCAAATCATCAAGCACTCCTGACATCCTTGGTGAAATTATCTAGCCCAAGGCTTTTATAAAAGGGGAATTTGAGTTCTCTCTACCCCACCCCCAGTTTTTTCTCCTAGAGACCTGGAAGAGATTATCAGAAGAGCTCAGAAGCTAGAGCTCTAAGCCATTTTTGGTTTATGTGTTTGTTCATTCATTAATTCATTCATTCAGTTGCCTGTGATTGAAAGAGCATTCTCGATGATGTATGCAAACTACTCTCTCTCAAATGTTTAGAAGATCGACAGATAGATGACAGATCAGATAGCTATAGATAGATAAATAAATATAGATGATATAATTAGATCAAGTGACATACCAAATGTAGCAAAATGATAATAATTGGTAAATCTGCGAATTTGCATGGGGTGCATTGGAGTTCTATGTATTGTTTCTGTATTATTTTTGCAATTTTCCTATAAGTTTGAAATTATTTCAAAAATGATTTTTTTTTAAAAAAAGAAAGCATTCTGAGTCATGGATTTAGGATACAAAATAAGGAACAGACATGCCTGAACTTCCAAGTACCTACAGCAGGAAGATGAGTCCAACAGAAAGAAGGAAAGTCAGAGGAAATAGGAGAGTGTAGTTTAAAGAAAGGCATTCAGGAGGAGGAAGAGCAAGTCCAAGAGGACACTGGCAGTTGGGAGATGGCTGGGCCACCATTGTTGTGCAGATTTATTACATGCCAGGCACTGTGCTTTTTGCTCACTGAGCCTCACAACCACCAGGCGAGACAGGTACAGTCTCCTCCCATTTTTCCAGAAGGCTCAGGGACATGAGGTACCATGCCTGATGTCCTCCATCTAAAATGTGGGGGACCCAGAAGTCAAACCCAGTCTATCTAGTTGCAGTGCCCCAACCTCTGCCCACAAATGATCTTGAGCTACAGTTAAATGGGAGCTGATATTGACACAGCCAAAATAAGAGAATACAGGTACCAAAGCAGAAGCAGCAGTGGGGGTGGGGCTTCCCTTGAAGGGCCTGCTGGGGAGGTGCTGGGGCATAGAATTGGTGGGCTACGGGAGCACGGACAGCCCATGCTCCACCCCACTTCCCTAGAGCTTTTGCTGTCTCATGCCATGGGGAGAGGAAGCCCAAGTGTAGGCTTTGGAGGATTTGGAGGAGGTAACAGAGAGTCATAGGAACAGCCAAGCTGACATCCTGGATTCTGGGACCATCTTAATTTTCAAATCACTCGTTTCATTGACAAGCCATAGACAAAATACTGATCTTAACTTTTGTTTTGGAAAACAAGTTCACCAGTAAAGTCATGGGGTTAGGGAGTGTGAGAGCCCTGTCTTGAGGGCTGTTGGAAGGAAGGGTCTGAGCACTTCTGATTTTGTCTGTGCCTCTATATCCAGACAGGATCCCCTCCCAGCAATTCCCCAAAAGGGAGCTACATCCTTCCTTTTTAAAATCTCTGGCAAGGAAGCTTCTCAGCCATGCAGCCCCAGAATCCCTCAGCAGATTTTTTTTTTTTTTTGGGGGGGGGTGGGTATCCTGTGCCCAAGCCCTGGAATTTTTAATCATTTTAGTGCTTAGAGAGAAAGAGAAGAGGCAATGAGACCCCATTCAGAAATCCATCTGCTTCCTTCCTTTTCCATTTCCTCACTCTCCAGCCATCTCACAAGCCATCCAGGACAAGATGGCTGCCCCTGGGTCCTTGTCAGGCCCCTGAGACTCAGGCGGGGCAGAGGCCAGGATATAGAATTGGTGAGGAAGTCTGAGCAGTAGACAAGGAAGGCCGGGCATGAGCAACCCTTTAAGTGCCTTGCAGAGACAGATACCAGGAAGACCTCTGCCTACGAGTCCTGTGAGGAGGCTCTCTGGGCATTTCAGCCAGGCCTTGTCCCTCTCATTATCTCATTCTGCCTGATGCGTACAGAGGGTCCTGGGGGAAAAATTCAGGTTTTCTGACAGAATTCGCTTCCTGTGCTTACATTTGGGCAAACCACCTGTTCTCCTTGAGCCTTCATCCTCCCATGTCTAAAATGAGGATTATAATTCTACCCCCCTGATAACCCCCCCACCCCCAACCCCTCATGAGAATACTGTGAGGACTAGAGAAGAAAAGCAAAGAATCTTAAGGCTAAAAGGAACCCCAGGGTTCATTTTGTCCATCCTCCAGCCAGCTTCTCTGCACAACAATACCCATACCACACAATGGAATGTGCCCGGCATAAAGACCACCTAGTTTGAAGAACCCACAGTTTCCCCTTGATTTACAGCCAAGTTGGAAGCTGTCATGCCAGCTTTTTTCTTTCTTTTTTTTTTGCTTTTTCTGCATTGCTGTTCATCATCAAGTAATTCAGGGCATTTGGAGAGAAAAAAAATAATAAAACCTCTCAAAATGAGGGAGTGATTTGCAGCATCTGTTACTTCCTTTTTAATTGAATCTGTACTTTTCAGATACCCAAGAGCAAGTGCCAAAGTCAGCAGTAGAATTCAGCTGTGTACATTTTGAAGGAGCTGAAGATAAATTTATGTGCACTATTCAGAAGCGGATTGTACAGAAACCAGATGGCTAAATTGTCCTCAAAGTCACTAGGAGGGGAGTGGCTGATATGCAGCCCCAGGATGAGGAGGCAGGGGGTCAGCTAACTCTCCTGAGAATCTGCATTGGAGGATGCGAGCCCAGGGTAGCCTTGGGGTCCTCCTCCAGAGAAGGGGGTCACATGAGAGGGGCTTTCTTAGGTGCCCAGATGGACCCAAGGCTTTATGTCTCCTTCCATCCTGTCCCCTTGTGATGATTTGGCACAGCCTGGGTCCAATAGGCCATAGGTTATTTTTCTCTTACATTCTCAAGCCTTGTTGAACACCAGGAGAGCTACTGAGGGAGGCTCTGGAATTTCCTACCTGGGTAAGTGCCCAGATAACCCAGACTAGGACAGTTATGTTCTGGGAGGCAAGAGGAGGAGTAAAAGGGTTTTGCAGGTACCTTCCTACCCATGGTGCTAAAAAAAAAAAATCCTGAAACACATAAAGCTCCAATACCCTCAAGTGCAGCTTCTCAAAAACAGTTAAGTTTCCAGTAGAAATGGGGAGTTTGCTCAGGATTAATGACCAATGGTGGAGCAGGGATACAGGCTTCTGACCTTTGCCCCAGGAAGGAGACTGGATTTGCATCTTCTTTCTCTCAAAATGTCTTCTTCCTGAGCCTTTGCAATGAGAACTTGGAGATTGTCATGTGCCAACTGCTCAGCCTTTATTTGTCTTTCTTATTCCTTGATTCTAAACAGAGTAATAGTATTAGTATTAGTACTAATGCCATTAGTGTTGATGTTAGTGTGCCTCATTTTCAGACAGGGAGATTCAGTCCCAGAATAGGGATGAGCCTCCCCTTGGGCACACAGAAGGTATGCAGTGAATCCCAAGAGCAACACCACATAATCAAGAGAGGTCTTGGTTTGGGAAGTAAAAATCCATGGGATAGGCTGAATGAGCATGAAAACATTACTCTCTCCTACTTGAGGAAGACACAACGACCTATCAGCTGTGGTCATCTGGCCATAAATGTCAAAGCCCCTGGAAGGAGTAATAGCCTGGAGAGATGCAAGGAATGACATAGCTTTAGACTCTGGGAAAATATATATTACTTATCCAAAGAGGTAAAGTTCTTGTTAGCAAATACAAATAAATTATAGGAATCTTGCCTTTTTTTTCTGAGAGCCATGCCCAAATTCTTGGTAACAGTTTTTCAGAGAATCAGTATTTTATTTGGGGGGACTTTGGAGCTTATTCTTTCCAGCAGCTCTCCAATCTGGCTACATGCCAGAATCATCTGGGGCGTTTTTTTTAAATATAGATGTTCAAGGTGCACCTCTGACTGATGTAGTAAGTCTTGGGGAACCCAGGATCCTGGGAATCTATTTTTGCAGAGCTCCACCGAGATTCTGTTATGCAGCCAGCTTGGTGACCTCTGATCTAGTCCAACCTTCCATTGATGCTTTCATCTCCTGTCAGAAACCAACTCTGGCTAACCTAAGCTGAAAAAGATCTTAAGGATCTCACAGAACTTGCCTGGAGCCTTGGTAACCAGGCTCTGAACACAGGCAGGAACCAAAGACACTGCTCCTGGACCCTTGTCACTTTTGGCCACTCCCTTAAGAGTCCAGGTCCTAAGTGGGAGCAGTTGATTGGCTAAGTCTCAGTTATACGTCTGGGCATTCTCTGTCCCTCCTTAGTGGGATGTGGGGCTCTACTCTCACCCATGTTGGAATGCCCCCCTAAATAAAAAGGGTGACAGAGACTGGACAGTCAGCTCAACAGCCATCCCCTACGAATTCCCCCTACAGTATTGCCACCAAGTGTTCATCAAGACTGTGCTTGAACTCCTCCATTGTTGGGGACCTCACCACCTTATAAGGGTCCCTTCTATCTTTGGACATGTCCCATTATTTGGAAGTTCTTCATATGAACTCTTAATCTGCCTCCCTGAAATTGTTACCCATTAGCCCTTAGGTTGGAGCCTTTTTCAAAATCCCAAACAAACACAGTTATGGGACAAGTAAGGAAAAAATCTTCTGGGCTTCCCTTTCCATCTTTACTTTAAAATCTAAAGCAATTGAAAGGCAGATCCCTTCCTCCAGGAATCTGGTCCCGAGGCAGTGTGATAAAATGAAGAGCGCATGAATTTGAACTCAGTGCTGGCTCTGAATCCCGGCTATGCTACTTATTAGTTGTGTGACTTTGGGCAAAGTACATAAAATGATTTGTGACCCTCACTCTCCTTATCTGTAAAACTGGAGGTACTGATGGTTGTGGGAATTAAGCCTGACTCTTTACAAATGTGCTTCCTCCTTCCATCCTTGCTCACAGTGAAGCCAGCCCAGGAGCAATGCCAGCTGATGACCCGGAAGGCAGGGTAGGATGGTGGATAAGAGCAGAGGGGTCAGGCAAACCTGGGTTTGAGCCCACATCTGCCACTTGTTATCTGCATAACCTTGTACAAAATTATTTAGCCTTTCCTTTGCTCATCTGTAAAGTGGGCACAATAATGTTCTGTATGTCACAGAGTTGTTTGGGGGATTAAATGAGAAGTGTTAAATGCTGATATAATGATAGGCACATGAACAGCACCCAAGAAATGTTATTTCTTGTCATTATTGATTTGCAATTGGAGGTGTGACTCCCTGGTCTGGAGGCACTTTGTGTTGCTGCCATCAGGAGGAGGTGGCTGCCTCCTTCAGCTCAATCGTATGCTGCTGTCGGAGTCTATTAGGAATGAGATAGTGCACATGCTGCTTTATTGTGCTTCCACAAAGATCATCTTGAAAGATTCTGAATCAATAAACCCTCTGCCACTGGCATAGCTTCAGCTGCACTATCGACTTTTAGGGCCATTTAACTCAACTATGTCCAGAAGAGACATGGCAGAACTTGCTGGAGAAACACAGATCTGTAAGTCCATAAGAATGCATAAGAAGCATAGAATGACTGCTAGACTTCTCATCTTTCTAGTCTTCCCTCCCCATCTGTTTCTCCACACCACCCCCCTTCAAAGCACACACATAGACACAAGCCCCTTTTTTCTCTCTTTCAAAACAGGGAATAATTAAAAAACCAAATCCAAACATCCAGCAGAAGTTTATGCTCAAGTCTCAGAACACAACATATGGCCTCCCAGCCATTGCCAGGTTCTGCGAACACTAAAGAGAAAGTCTTTAGCTTCTTCCATGGCCCCGTGGCTTTGGGACCATTTGCTGATAGAGGCAGCACCTCTCTCCCCAAAGAGTACAGGGGTCATGGAGTTCAACTCCTTGCATTTTAGTCAAAATCACATTTTCCTCTCTTTTGAACACTTTCCAGGAATGGAGGAGATCCAAATGCTGCCTGTTCCTCTTTTTGCCATTCCAGCACTCACCTTTCCGCACTGGATTTAGAGGCCATGTGGACAGTAGACAGAGGATTTGGAGTGAGGAGGCTTGAGGTGGAATGTTTTGACTAGTTCACACCACCCCTCTGTAGTTATGTGGTGGTGGCAGCAAGCTGGGATTGATTGGAGAGAACCCCAAGAGGAAGGGGACTCTTGGAGACATGTGTAAGTGCTGTGACTTCTCACTAGAGAACCTCTGTCCACTCTGAGGCTTGGGGCATCAGGATGTCCTTCCATCTTCTGAGGTCAGTTTGCCTGGGAAGCCTTGCTCAGCACTTGCAATCTTGTCTGCTTGAGAAGGGGGCTGGGTTGCAGGTAGGTACGGTCTACCTGTGGGCAGATAATGCAGCTGCCATGTTGCCTGCTTCCATAACTTTTAGTCTATGGAGTCAAGTCAAGTTTGCCAAATCTTGGGCCTCCACCCAACTGGAGAGGGGAGCTCCAGAAAGGTTTGCTGGAGGGAAGACAGGGGAAATCCACCCCTTTTCTCCCAGTGGAAGACTTTGGACATGGCTGTGCTGACTTCATAATTTATAGGTCGCAGAGGGAGTCATATCAATTATGGCCTCATCTCCGCTTTTTATACGCACCACCCCCCAAGAGCTGACAAGGATTTATGTCTAAATTCTCCAAGGCACAGCTGAGGTCAGAGTGTGACAAGTTGGACAAGAGTTGACCAACAACAGCTCATGGTCAAGGCTACTCTTAGGTTCAGCCCATTCTCATGGAGTTCCCTCAGGGCTACCTCTTGGCTTGGGACTGGCTGTCTCCATGTGGCAGAGACCCTCTCCCCACCCCACCTCCCAGGTCCCAGGAAAATCCTCAAGTAGAGTCAGACCCCCTAGAGTCTTGACATAAGAGAACAAGACCCAGAGAGGGCAAGACTCCCTTCCCCTCTCATCTAAGGCCTGCTTTCCAAATCCTCATTGTCTGTCCCAAGAACTGCTACATCCTGGAATGACTGATAATGGGAAGGCCAGCTCTCTGCCTCTAGGGAAGTGATCCTACTAATGGGCCCATGAGATAATCGATCACATCAGAACGTACTGGACCTGCAGTCGTACAAGAGGGTTCTTGGCAGTGCTGGTGCTGAATGATGGCAATGCTGCTTCTTAGGTACCATGACTGAGATGATCGAATGGGTGAGGATGGAAGTAGAAGAGGTGTCCTGGCCTCAGAGAGGAAGGGGCTACATACAGCCGGACCCGCCTGGCTTCCTCGCCCATACCCAGGATCCTGCTGCCTCTGCCACATGCATTAGGCGTGGCTGTGGCTTCAGATCAATAGAGGGGGAAGCACGACAAACAGCAAATGCATTTGTAAATGGCATTTGTCCTCCGTGGGGGCTGGGGAGACGGTGGCTATAATTAGCGTCTCTAGTACTCTGTGCTCAACAAAGGGGGAAAATAGCCCCTTGGCAATTGTATATTTTCCACTCCTGCACCCCATGATGTCACCACAGGTGTCTTCTGGCTGCCCCCAGCTTCTCTTTCTTCTCCAGGAGGAACTGCTGTGACTGTTGGTGGCAGTTCTATAACTCTGAGAAGCCACAGGGGGCCTGGTCAACCACCAGCCCCACCAGCCCCGCCCTTCACCTACTAGCCCTCATTACCAAAGGCCGGTACTGGTACTTGCTTGGCCAAAAATAATTCAACTACAGGTGAATTTTTATCACCTCCAAGAAAGTAGATGCATACATACCTAGTCTCACAGTGAACATGCAATTCAAATTGAGCTACTTTTCTTGTTCCCAAACTACCTAACGTTAGAAACTTAGGTTCCCGGCAGCCTCCTATGATACTGGCACAGGCATCAACATTTCGTGCCGGTTGGAAGTGTGGAAAGAGCAAGGCTGCGGAGTCCGACAGAGTTGGGCTTGAATCCCAGTTCTGCCACCTCCAGCCTTTATGACCATGGTAAGCTATTGAGCCTCTAAATACCAGCTTCCTGATTGTAAAATGGAATCATCAACACAAATAACACAGTGCCCAGCAGGCCCTTAATCTGCACTTTTTGTCTCAACAGTAGAATTATGGATTTTAAAAAAATATTTTTATTTGGAGCAAATAAAGGACTAAGGGAGGGGCAGTGAGGGAAAACCAGCTCATGGAGCTTGTGTGCTTTGTGGAGGGAGGGAACAAGGTAGAACCCTCCTCTTTCTACTCCACTCTGACGCAAATTCTTTAAGTGATTCAAAACTAAGAGATCACACGTATTGAGCGTTTTCCCATGCAGGGAGTTATTCTAAGAATCTTTACGTAATGATTGTTTTCATCCTCATTCCAACCCAAAGTGACGGGTATTATTACACTTGCCATTTTACAAATGGATTAACTAAAGCACAGAGAAGTTAAAAGTAACTTGCCCAAGACAATACAGCTAATAGATGGGAGAGCCAAGAAGTCAGTTCCCCTCTCCAAGCTTCAATTTCCTTATCAAGGGGTGGGATTAGATGCCCACTAATGTGAATGGCAGGCCCCAAAATTCTATATCTGCACTATATGTGCCTGGGAAGCTTTCAGGAATATGTAGGAATTTGGGGGCTATTTTATTGATGTTGATGATGAAAAAGAAACTGTCTAGGGATCTTAAAATGACCTGAACTTCCTTAAAAGTGTTACATTCTCCCTTGCTCCCAGCCTTCCCTTCTCTCCCATTGTCTCTCCTCTTCTTCCTCCTTAAAATAAACCGAGTAGAGGTAAAACCCTGTAGTTTGCATCCTTCCCATCAAGGAATCTCAGACAAAGGTAGTAACAGTCAGACTTAGGGCTTGAGAAATTGTTTTAACTGTTTCTCTTCTTGTAAAAACTTAAAGCATTAAAACATTCCTTAACAGCAAAACTTCTCAAGGAGTCATCTATACTGGGTATTTCCACTGCTTAACCTCTTACTTTTGCTTGAACCCACTCCAATCAGGTTTTTGTCCCACCTCCCAACAAAACTGTCAGGGTCACCATTGCGGTATCTAGTGGTCAATCCTCCATCCTCATTGTGCCCATTTGATGCAGATGGTCACTCCTTCCTTGAAACTTCCCTGCAATTTTACTCGGCTTCCAGGAGTCTCTTCTCTCTTGGTTCTCCTCCTACCTCATTGGCCGCTTCTGCTCTGATCCCTTTGCTGGTTCCTCATCTCCTCACTTCTAGAGGTTGGAGGGTCCTAGGCTGAAACCATGGCCCTTTTTTCTGAATAACTCTGCTGGTAGCCTCATCCAGACTCTTGGCTTTAAATATCATCTGTGTGCTGACAACTCCTAAGCTCACATACCCAACCCAGTCCATGCTCCTTTATTCCAGACCCCATACTCAACATCTCCTCTTGGATGTCAAATAGGCATCTCAGGCATAGCTCCTCCCATAGAGCTTTCCCATCTCAGGGTTTGGTAACTCTGTTTTTCCAGGTGCTTAAACCAAATACCTTGGCATCACTTTTTCTCACATCCAACCCATCTGCAAATGCTTCAGCTTCACTGCTTCCATACTAGTCCCAACCCCTCTTATCTCTTGCCTGGAATATTGTAGTCACCTCCAAATGGTTCTCCCTGTTTTTATTTTTGCTCTCCTACAGTCTACTCTCACCAAAAATAGCCAGAGATCCTTTTAAGAAGTAAGACAGGGAAGTGGATGTGGCTCAAGCAATTAGGCTCCCGTCTACCATATAGGAGGTCCAGGGTTCGATTCCTGGGGCCTCCTGTGAAAAGCAAGCTGGCCCATGCGGTGATCTGGCCCAAGTGGTGAGCTAGCCCATGTGGAGTGCTGGTCTGCCCAGGAGTGCTGGCCCACACAGAGAGCTGGCGTAGCAAGATGATGCAACAAAAAAGAGACAC
>JAQZBX010013653.1:21868-39641 GCA_029593785.1 Cabassous unicinctus
AAAAGAAGTAAGACATTACATCACCCCACTCTTCAAAATGCTCCAATGGTTTTTTCCATCACACTGCAAGACCAAATTAAAGCTACAGGACCCCACATGGTGTGTCCCCTACTACCTCCCTCTCCTGCTTGCTCATTGAACTGAAGCCACATGGTCTACTTCTGGCTCCTTGAATGCCCCAAACATGCTACTGCCTCAGGCCTTGTGTCCTTGCTGGCCACCTCTGCCACGGATGCCCTCGCTGCCTCCCTGATGCGTTCATTACCTTACCTGACCACCCTACATCAAATAAGAACCCCCTCGCACCCTTTCCTGCTTTATTCTTTTCTAAAGCACTGACATATGCATTATTTATTGTGTGTCCCCTCCTCTAGAATATAACTTGTATGAGGGCTAAGGTTTCTTGTGTATTTTGCTCACTGCCGTATCCCCAAGTCTAGAACAACGCCTGGCACGTGGTAGGTGTTCAATAAAAACAACTTGTTAATGAATGACCATGGACAGCTTCTACAGCCGATTCTGAATGACCAGCCAAGCTCGTCGTGGGATTCTGCTCAGCGTAGAGAAAGCAGATCTTCTACAACCCCACTGGGGGTAGGAGTGGGAAGATGGTGGCTGGGAAGGTCACTAGACCTTCTTGGTCATAAATCACTTTTCCATGTAATGTATTTGTCATGTCAGGATTTTGGCTGTAGCTCAAATCTTGCCTAAGGATATTTGTCAGGGTGAACTTGACGGGCAGTTCCTTTTCAAGATGGTTTCCATGAAAGGATTCTTGTTGGAACACCATCCCTTTAAAAGTCCTTAATCCAGATTGCCTGTTCTGCAGACATTCTCAGATGCATTATTTAAAGTTATTTCCAGTGGTGCGTGGGTGGGAGGTGGGAGCTACATTTGTTACTTAGTGGTTTTGCAAAGCCTTCCAGGATCTCTTTCCTCTTTACCCCAGTGAGTTTGCTCACTTTTAACCCTTCTTTTCTAAGTCACCTAACATAACCTTTTTAACTTTGTAGCTCGTCAGCAAATCTTAGTTCAGTTCACCCCAGGATTTCTTCATCTGCTGTTGGAAGAAATTTAGAAATCTGCTACTCCCTTCTTTTGGGATGTCTCTTAGGACAGGGAGGCTTTTTTTCCCTTGGGGAGTCAAAGAATGATATTCACAGAGAATACTTTTTATTGAATGAGCCAGTTGCCCAGACTTTTAATTTTTTGGAGGATGTTCATATTCGTTGTACAATGCATTAGTCATAATTCTTGTGAAGAATAGAAACGTTGCATTGTATTCGCCTGGACTTTCATAGTGCCCTGCAGTCCTGCACGTCTGTTATTTCATTTGACTCTCATGAATCTTCCTAAAGTAGGGCAGTTGTATCCACATTTTACAGATGAAAACAGAGGCATAGCAAGGATAGGGAATGCTTAAGTCAGCTCCTTCTTGAAGGTCCAGCTGACGCCCGGTCTCAGGCTCTCTTTTCTCTCTCACCACCTGGCCTTGTAGAATTTGCACTTCAGCGAATTTCCTCCCTTGGAGGTTGATGGGTGTCCCTCTGGTTCTCCCTACACTCCAGGAGCTCCCATTCCCATCTCAAACACTTGATGATTGCCTTTTGCTGCAGGAATCCAGTTCTACCTTACGGCATCCTCTTTCTGGCTCTCTCACTTCTGGGTTCTGAGAGAGAGAGAAATTTCTGTTTGGGGATTGCTCCTTCCCTAGGATAATGGTTCAGCGGCAGAGGGAAGCATCTCACAACCCTGGAGACCTGCCCTCCTAAGTTTATGGGTCTCCAGCTCCAACTCGGTAGAGAATCGGGCTTCTTTTCTGGGCATGCATAGAGAAGTCACAGCTCGTAGAAACTCTCCACGTGTAAATCAGGCAGCTCTAGGGAGTTCCCTTTAAGTGTAATACTCATCTCTAGTATTTCCTTCACCACAGAATTATGGTACTGCCACCCTTTGTGCAGTGCTTTCAAATTGTGGCTATATTTCAGAAGCACCCAGAAGCTTTTGATAATACCAACTCCTGAACCCTTTCTGGGGAAATTCTGATTCAGTCTACTTGAGAAGGACCCAGATATCTGTGATTAAAAAAAGAAAACTCCTCGGTGAGTCTGGCAATTAACCAGGCCTGGAAAGCACTGTTTAGTTCACAAAGCCCTCTTGTATGTAATATTTCATCTGTTCCTCATAACACATGGGGAAGCTGTTATTACCCTATTTTGCAGATGTGGCTCAAATACGGTGAATAACTTATTCTAAGCCTCTAATTTAGGGAGTGACAGGGCAAGGCTCCAACGCAGGTCCTTTGTCTCCAAGCCGGATTCTCTTTCCACTGACGTAGCCTCCTTTCTCTCAGGTACCCTTGGTGTGTTGGTTTCTCCTCATACTCTGCTCACCAGTGGAAGTCAGTGCACCTCTTCTTCCCTGAGAAAAGCTCTGAGCAGGTTTGGAGAAGACAGTGGAAATACAGGACCATTTGGGATCATCCATCCATTTCAGTTATCTGGGCCATCAGAGAACAATTTGAAGCAGGCTCCATGCACCATGGAGGAAATGCCACTTGAGCAAGGGCAGGGACCGCAGACCTGCCTTCCAGCCTGAATGCATCTTCCTGCCTAGTTCTGAGAAAGAGTTCTGCAGAGGGTAGAGGGGGGGCTGCTGGCCACTGGCATGGAGAGTTAGTGGTAAACCCTTCTTTCCATGTGCCTGGTGTTTTAGAGCTAAATCATCATGCAGAAACCTCGAAATCTCAAGTTTCATTGTGACGAGAAGGATGCAGGATGACCCTGGGCAGTGGGTATGGGAAACTTTGAGTGGATTTTCTGGATGAGATGTCAGCCGGCAAAAGTCACTGGAGAACAGGGCTCTTTTGCTCTGGCCTGCCCTGTAACATGGGAAGCTCCTGGAGTTGACGTGCTTATGTTGTCTTTGGAGGTTGCCCTCCTCAGCTCAGATTCCTAGAGTGGCTGCTGTTCTTGGGATTTCAGAAAGTGGAATCTTGGAGACCTTTGCCATAGGAAGGGATGTTTGATTTCTAGTTGTTTCACTTATTCATTTATTTAGAGGCATTGTTACGTAGCAGTTAAAAGTGTGGGCTCTGGAGACCGACTTCCTGATTCAAAACCTGGCTCTGCCACTTACTAACTTTGTAATATAATCTGTAAATTTATCAGTTCCCCCAAACTGTAAAATGGTAATAATACTCGTACAACTTCCTAAGGTTATTGTGAGGATTAGATGAGATACTATGTATGGAGTGCTTAGAGCAAAGGCAGGCACGTAGAAGGCGTCACACGGGCCATTCCACAAACATCAAGTTCTGTGCCCAGCATTGTGGTATAAAGGAGAAGAGCCGCAGGTCCCAACTTGTAGGAGTTCAAACTCAACTGGGAGACAGACACCGAAACCGTCGATGCGGTGGGAACTTGTGGTGTCGAGGGGCTGTCCTGTCATAGAGGAACGCGCAGAACGCTGTGGGAGCATGGACAGTCTGCTGGCCGTGTCTCCAAGAACAGGGAGGGGCTGCACCTGAGCGAGAGGAGGTGGCAGCCCGTGATCCAGGTGCCAGATGGAGAGAGGAGGAAAGGCGTCCATGGGGAGTGCGGCACGAGCGGGGCCACAGAGGCGTGAAAAAGCTACTGATGTGAAGTGGAGGCTCCAACGCATGCAAAGGAGGGAGATGACCAGAGAAGTCAGGGAGGGTCGCTGTAAGAACCAGAAGTGCCGAGGGATGTGGGCTTCCCCTGAAGGAAGGGCACTGGGGAGGCATCAGGCGCGGGCGAGCAACGTGCTCCAGTTTATATTTTAATATGGTCACCTTAGTTGCTGTGAGGAGCATAGAACAGTTGAAAGAGACCAACGAATCCAGTGACTTGAGTCTCTCATCCTCATTAAATGTGAGCAGAGGTCATCCCCAGGTTCAGGGAGGGCCGAACCCCAGCTGTGGCCAGTAGGCAAGGATATGGAGCATTGGGATCAGCCCAAGACTTTCAGGGTGACCTTGAACAGGGCCCTGGACCCCTCAGTTCTGTGGGCTCATCTTAGAAAATGTAGGAGAGCGGTGTACTGCCCTCCATTTCCCTCAAATGTGGCCTGCTTGGAAGGAAAAGTATGGGTACATTGTTTATTCTGTTTTTATATAGGATATAGTGATATTTACTTTTATTTTTTGACAATTTTTTTACTTTTGTTTTTTAAGAGGTAGCATGCTCATGATTCAAATAGCAAAGTGATAGAAAAAGTTGTACATGGCCAAATCTTGCTCCCTCCCCTGCCACGAGACACCACTTTTGTTTGTTTCTTCCAGCATTTCTTTATGCAAATACTAATATAGATTCTTACTGTGCCCCCTTTCTAATATAAGTGTGGGCACTTTTGGAATATGTACCATCCCTTCCTCGGGCAGTATATAGATAAGCTCTTTGAAAAATTGCTCTGGTTGTTAGATTTCTGAGCAGTCCAGCAATTCCTTGTAGGAGTAAAGAAAGGAGAGCAGAAGCTTTGCTGTGACTTTGTCTTCCTGACCTGTAAAATAGGGAGACAAGCCTGCCTACCCTGACTTCCATGTGGAAAAGTCATAAGTAATTTCACATTCACAAACTGCTTTGAGCTTTCTGGAAAAAGGAATTCTCATAATAGTGAGTGCTCTTTTGATGATTTCCCCATGAAATATGTCCCTCTTGTTCACTGGTCCCAGGACCTATTTTTAAAAAGATTTTAGACTGCTAATTGTTAACAAGTTGTTGGGTTTTTTCCTCCCTCCAGCTTTTCCTTTCAAAACTTCTGGGCCTTAATTGGCAGGCCCTGGTCTCTCCCAGAGCCATGTGTGGCCGATTGTAAATTGCATCCTGCTGGAGACCCCTGCCTGCTTACATGGGGTTGCAAGTGCATCTAGTGGAATCTGTTAGAAAGTTCTTTATTCTTTGTGCCGCATGTGCTGAGCCACTCAGAAGCTTTAAGACTCCACATCACAGCCCGGTGAGGCGAGGGCTGGCTGCAGTTGGCAAGAGCTGCGATCTCCTCCTGGTCATAAAGACATCATATCTTCCTCTCTTCACTGACTGCGGAGAATTTCCTGCATTCTCTAGAGGAGCTGGAGAGGCTCAGAGGAAGGAAGTTGTCTGTGAAATGGGGGAGGGAGCTAGACTAGATGATCTCCTAGATCCCTTCAGTTCTAAAATTACACTTTAATGACATCTTCGGGGACTGCCTGCCCCAGCATAGGGAGTTAGCCATTACACGAGATGAGACGTTTGCCAGGAGAGAACAAGACAACGATGCTATTGTCCAGAAAACACAGAACCTGGTTAATGCTTTGAGAGGGTTTTGGGTTTGGTTTTACTGTGAAGCTTCCTGGAAGGCTTTTCTTGAGGCAATGTGTTCATTTTGGTTCTTAGGTGGATCAGAGAGTCATTTTCTCTCAGATGTGGGTTTAGTCATGGGGAGCTTAATTCTGGGCCATGATTCAAAACCTTGACAGCTTTGGGGATTCAAGAAATCCTTGTCCCACCCAAGGATTTTGAACAATCATTATACCCTCCCACACAGCCAAGCAGGACAACCACCAAGGCTCACGGCCCACACCTCGAGAAAACCCACCGCAATGGTGGCCATCTCCCGCTCTGTGGTTTAAGCCCAAGCTGAGATATAAATATGCAGTCATCCTAGGTGGATCTGCCCACTCTCTTCCAGGGGATGCAGGAGTCAATTGTGTTCACTTATGGAAGCCCGAGCAGCATGCGTCATCACTACAGGCCTCTCTTAGGGAAATCCGACCCTTGAAAGGGCTTTGGATGCTGTTTAGGAGAAACTCCCCTTTGTAAATCAGTATAGACAACTTTCTGCACCTTCTTTTTTGCTTGGACCATTCTCTATGATCTTCCTGTTGGAGCTGGTCAAGGACTGGGGAACTGATACAGCTGATGGTCAGGGTTCCACTCGAGGAGCCAGAAAACCATAGAACGGGGCCACCAAAGTTGCATTTGATTTCCATCTAGCACAACTACAACTAGCCACTGGGTTTTCATGATGTACAAAATTGGAAAGTAGGAATCTCTTTTTTTTTTCTCATTTATGCCTCAGAGGTAAATATAGTTATCTCCTTTTTACAGATGAGAAAATGGCAGCCCACAAAGGTTAAGTCTTTTGTCGAAGGTCATACAACTAGTAAACAATAAAGTCAGGATTTGAATCCAGATTCACCCAACTCCAAAGCCTGGACTCTTCGCAGCAAATCAGACTCCCCTCAAGCAAATGGTAATCCTGTGGGAAAAATAATGGATGCATCCAAGCAAATACAATGCAGGGTTTTTTTAAAAGAGTACATTGGAAAGTCAGATTGGGGTGTAACTAGGAGCCTGGTAGAGAGGAGAGAAAGTGGGAGGTCTTTTCCAGCTCAGCTATGATCAGAATAAGCCCAATGCAAGGCCCCTGGGGAAGGTGGTAGGAGACCTGAGTGAGGGTCCAGGGTAAGTTCAGAGACCTGCAGAAAGCCCCGTGGGGTGAGGGAAGTGGCCTTAGTAATAATGGTGAATAAATGCAGCCATAGATTTGTTCATAATTTAAAGAGAATGGAGTTCACTCTCATGGTCAGTGAAGATGGGACTGGAAAAACTTGGCTACTGGGTGAGATTTTTTTTTCTGCATATCAGTTGGTGGATGGGAGTGAAATTCTGAAGTTCCTAATGTGGCATGGTAAAGTAATGGAGACCTTCAACCTGCAAATAGATGACTGCCTTACGTGAAAGAGTTCAAAGAAAAAAGCTAGCTTTGTTGAAGCCAGTAAGCAACAAGTTATGACTTGGTAGCTTTGGGCACTGGATCTGAATGTCATCAGCGAAAGGAAAAAAAAAAAAGGCCTCAAGGTCCAGCTGAATGTCTTTATCTTAGGTCTGGGCTGTTAAGACCCTTAACCACATCTGTTACAATTAAAGAACTTTCCTTCTCTGTTGAACAGCTCCGTATTTAGATGTTAGCTTCTCCAGGGAGTTTCCATCTGTGATCTCCCAGCCCAGCACAGTGCTGGCCCATTGAAGATGCTCAGTAATTGCTTGGTGCATTGGTACTTCGTTCAACCAGGATTTGAGTGCCTACTGTGTGCACTGGTGCTAGAATCTGGCGATGCCAAGATAAGATGCAACCCCTCCCCATAAAGTGTGTATAATCTAGGAAAGGGGTTCTTAACTAGGGGTCCGTGAGCTTGAATTGAAATTCAAAAAAACATTATTCTTGTGGGGATGTGTTGGTGCGGGGGTGACATATTTATTAAATAGCACACAGTATAGTGTGGACTTAGTAAGGGGTCTGTGGTTTTCATCTGACTGGCAAAGGGATCCCTGGAACAAAAAAGGCTAAGAGGAGGAGATATCTCCTCCTCTATCTATCTAGGAGGAGAGCCCATCAGTGTTCTCCCAAGGCCAAGCAAGTGCCAGAACGTAGTGGTCACTTGTGGCTTTTGACCTTACGATGTTAGAGCTGGAGGGTCCTGGGGATTGCTGAGTCCTTCCCTCTCAGTCTCAGAGGTGAAGAAACCGGAGCTCAGATCCACGAAAGACTTGCACAAGGCCACCCAGTCAGAGGCAGAGAGATAACTCAGTCTGGCAGTCCCTGCTGTGGCTCTTTGTGGCCCCCCATGTGGCTGGGCTTTTGGTCTTTGACTAGAAAGATCAAATCCTGGAAAGCTGAGGCGGTACCAGAAGGGGCAGGAGACTGCTCTCGTTGCGTGTCGGCTGCTGCCCGGTGACCTAAATCCTGTGAGTTCTTGGATGCACCGGGTGGCGGTTCTCGGACTTGGACTGCAGAGCAAGCTGCTCAAAGGCAGCAGGGCCCAGCTGCCTGCACCTCCCGCTGGGATCTCGTTCTCAAGAGGCCAGAACCCCCAGAAGCTGAAGGCACACCACTTTTGAACTGTGACTCTGCTCAATTCAGAATCTGAGGTGCCCATTTTTTCTTGTTTAGGATAAGAGATGTGCAAGGTTCTGATATTAAACCCCATAGAAGAACTTTCCATCTTGCTAAAAATAAGGCTGGAAACTTGTTTGATCCTGATTCAAACTAACTAACTTTAAAAAGACATTTTTGAGGCAATCGGGGGGGGGAGGGGGAATGAATGTGGATTTTGGTATTAGTTGATATTAAGGAAGGATTATAAATATTAGAAATGATAATAGCACAGTGATTATGTTAAAGAAGAAACAGCCCTTATCAGTTAGAGATACATACTGATGTCTAGGTTGTTTTAAAATACTCTAAGGGAAAAAGAAGTCTTCATAACGATTTTTGGGTGAGATGAACTCTCTGGGATTTGCTTTAATATACTGCCTCCCAAAATGCTGGGGAACAGACGAAGCAATTTGGCAAAACATGGATAACTGTAATTTTTGAAGCTGAGTGGTGGATACAAGGGAGTTTGTTATATCATTCTCTCAACTGCCATATATGCTTGGAAAATTCAAGAATAAAAAGTTAAAAAAAAAAAAAAAAAGGATTTGGCTCTCTCCCCGCCAGCCCCAATCCCATCTGGATTGGAGACTTGCATTGCAATCACAGACTAGAGGAGGATGATACTGCTGAGGCCCCAAAGTAATTGATTCTAGTCTCTGATTATCTTAGAGATTACATGGAAGGACTAGAACATTCTATGTGTACACATTCAAGTGCCTGTATGGTGTCACCTGAAGCCTCGAATCTCATCCCTGTCATGTGAATGTAAGCCGCCTCCTCTGCAGCCAGGTGAACTCAGTGCCAGCCTTGGTGTTTTCCATTCATCCAGCTAGTCCATCTCTGGTTCATGCCAAGCTCCTCCAGTTCCCCAGAGGGCCCATCCTAAGCCAAACCCTCTCGCTGAGCTGTTATATAACTATTTCCAGCACTGCATGTGGCCACACAACAGAGCGTATCTCTTCAGCACCCTGTGATGCAAATGTTTGAAGCCTTATTCACCCTCTGCCTCCATCTGTACCTCTTTCATATCCTGCCCTGACAGTGAAACATCAGGACTTCTGGTTACCCATAGCACCGACCATATAGGGATTTCACTATCTAGTAATAGTTTGCTTCCAAGCTTTACTCTCTTTTTACTGGTGCATGACATTTTTGTACCCGGCCCTGCCCTTACACCAGATAAGAGAGTCTATACTCTAAGAAGTCTCCATTCTGGTCTTCCTAAAGCCATGCCCTTCAGGACAGGATGAGGAGTCCTTAGTTCCAAAGAGACATGCTACCTGGAGCCTGTGTCCCTCTAACCAGCCCCCCAACCCCCCCACCCAGACCACACTCTGGGTACTGTGGGGACACTGGATTTCCCTGCCCAAACAATCAAGAGCCTACTTCCTGGGTCCCTTCCCCAGGCCCAGACTCCAGATAACAGATACCCCCAGCCCTGAGAGTGACCAAGGAGCAGCTGTTTGTGGGGTGTGGACAGAGCTTGGACATCCTCCTGGGTGGGTCCCTCCACAGGCTTGTGAGGCCCCTTCTGGTACCACAAGGAGCCAGAGGTGGGACATACAGCAGATGGGAGCAGACCACACGTAGGGGGTGATGGAAGGAGCCTGAGCGTTCTAACCAAGTCGTTATTGCAGGCAGGTTTGTCAAGGTAGGAGGATAGGGCAGATTTTATGTACCATTTGTTAGCTTGATTTATGACTTTAAACATCTAGACATTTGATATGTGGGCCTCCATTTATACTTTTGCCCAGGTCTTCAAAATTTTAGGTGTCTATTTCCTAATTAAGACTTAGGAATATTGCTGTTAGACATATTTCAACTCTCCTTACAGAAAGTTTGTGTCCTCCTATGATATTTCCTGCAACTTATAAAATACAATTTGTAAAGTCTTACTGTAGCACTACTCATTTCCTGTGTTTACCGTGTAGGTGAAATCATTGTTTGTCTTTCCACCACTTCTCTTCCCACTCCCAACAAGCCTTGATTATGTATGCTAATAGGCTAATTTAAAATAGCCTTCAAGTGAAGGTCACTTGTGTTTGCCAAGAACTTTAACATAAAGGGCTTCCCTGGAAAGGGGCTGGCCAGTGTTCTGGACTCCATTCAATGGGTATTAACCATAAGACCCAAAAGTTTGAGCTATATTTTAAATTATATTTCCCAAAATGGCTCCACCTGTTCAAACAATGCCAGAATTCTGCCTTCCCTCCCTCCTTCCAATGGAATGTTTCCATCTCTCTCAATGAGTTACATTGAAGATACTCCCATCACTATGCCTACATGCTATCAAAGGGAAAGGTTTTGGAGTCGTTTGGGGATATCAAAGCAAATCCCACCCATATTGGTTATGTAATTGACCTTCCTCTCTTTTAAGACCAAAAGCTCTTGTGCTAAATAGGAAATAAAAGAGGACTTTGGATAAGGGGAGGGGAGGGGCGGATAGAGTGCTCCCCTTTTGGTCTAGAAGACTAACCTTAGCAGCTTCCCACTCACTCCATTCCCACTCACTCAATCCCCAATTAAATTTTAATCCAAATCATCATGAATGCAAAGTGCTTTCTTCAAGCTCCATTATTTCTGGAGCTCCCCGGTGCCTAGTTTAATAAATGCTTCAGGGAGAGATGTCTGGCAGGGGCTGGATGAGGGTATTGACTTTGGAAAGGGGAGTCTTAACATCAACAAGTATGTCAATGATAAGTCACTAGAAACAAACCCCAGCCATCCGGTTCACTTGTTTATGTGGTTCAGGCGCCTTGCACCAAAGCTGGGCCCAAATCCAAGTTTTACATCGGCAATTCCTGCCATTCACCGTGTTTGGTTCTTGTCTCTTAATGGGTGTTGACAGACAAAATCTACTTCCCACACTCCTCCTTAATTCAGAGCTGCATTCATTCATGCACTCATTCCACAAACGTGTTGAGTAGCCCTGTGCTAGACTTGGGGGGAACAAGACCGATCGCAGTGCAGTCCTTGCCTTAAAGGTACTTAGCAGGTGTGGAAACAGATTATTGTAAGTAATGATAAGAGTATATGGTAACAGAGGTAGGTACAGACCTGCATGAGTTCAGAAGCACTGTCTTAATGCCTGGGAGAGCTGGATGAGGTGTCTTAGAGAAGGTTACATTTGACTTGGATCTTGAATGATGCAATAAGAAGAGGGACCGCTGATCTGGGCAGTTGAAATTTAATTTCTCATCTCTCGAGACCTGCACTTCAAAAGCTTGTGGTTTCCATGAGCACAGAAAGAGGGCTGGAGGCCTGCCAGTCAACTGGGGATCTCATCAACGCTGAAGAGAGAGAGCCCTGAAAAGAGCTGGGTATGGCTGAGTCCAGGGAAAGGACTCTGCCTAGGCCAATGGGGATTAGCCTGGGAAGAAAGGGGATCAAGGGCAGTTCCACTGTGCTCTGTCCCCTCCTTTTTGCTTCATCAGCCTTCCCAGACTTCACTAGTCATTGATGGCTTCTAGTGTGCCACCGGAGCATGGACAGGCTGGCCGGAAAGACCAGCAAGGGCAGTTGTCAGCACACTGTTCCTCCTTCTCAATTCAGTGTCCCGAAGATGTGGCGTGCTTCACAGACAGACCTCATTTCAACTACCGCCTTGATTCACATCTTGAAATAACTCCTCATCACTGGAGGAGTATTTTAAGATGCAGCTTTCATCAAGAAGCTTCCATTAAAGCAATTCCAGTGGAGTGAATAATCATTTCCCCCTCTCATCAGACATGCTTGTCTTACAGAATTACGATGAGTTCAATTCTCACTTTTCCAGCCCTATCTTGGAAAAAGCAAAAACAAAAACAAAAACCTCAGTGAAATGATCCTGCATCTGTGTCAAAAAGTTTCCCTCTGCATTTTCAGATCCGTCTTTTCTGGGTCAGCATTTCTCTTTATGGCCTTCTTTATCACAGTTTTTTTTTAACTTCCTGTTTCCTATCAAGCTTTATATATAACTCATTTTGTCGTTTCTTAAGCCATTCGGGAGTGAACTTTTCCCCTTTTTGGAGGCCAGTACTTTTTCTGCACTTCTTATTCACTGTATACACAATGTCACGGTTATTTCAAATGTTTTGACAACCTTCAATTATTTGCACTTATGGGGTTGAGTAGAGAAAGGAACTGCATAAATTATCAACAAAATGACGTTAGAGCAATCACGTGGGCAACACTCAATAGCATATATTCCCCATTTGCTTATTTGCCCTTGGAATGTACTTTTATCTTGTTTTTAACACACGAAACTTCTTCATTTGCAAGTCTTACACATATAGTAGCTGGGCAACAAGATTTCCAAAGAATAATCCATCAACATATTGATAACAGAAAGTTAAGTGTAATATATCTCTTCTCTAACAACAACAACTTTATATAAAGAGAAGCTAAATTCTCGTTAAGGAAAGAAATGAAAGGCTACGTGGGTAGGAAGTTCTATTCCACCAACCTGACTCAGAACTAGAATTCATTCCTTTATTCATTTGACATTTATTGAGCGTCTAATAGATGATCGATTTCAGAGATTGAAAGAAGCAAAGGACATCACCCTGCCTTCTTTGGGTTCAGTAAAGGAAAACACAGTTTGGCAAATGCTCAAACAGATGTGAGAGTGGAACAACTAATCACGCTGTTGTTCACAGAAAAATATTAGATCTGGACACAAAGAAGTAAGTAGAAGACATGTTTGTGTGGATGTGGGGAAATGCTCCATCACAGGGCCCAGCACTGCAAAGGCAAGGAAGGAAACAATGTATTCAGGGAGGGTGAGGTCAGGGTTGTTGAGATGCAGGTGTTATGGGAGGGATTGGTAAGGTTGAGCCTACAAAGGTAGGTACGGGCACCATTGCAGAATACCTTGGATGCCACATAAAAAGGATTTTATTCTATAGATAACGGGAGTCTCTGAAGATTTAAACAGAGGTGATATGATTAAATCTAAGTTCTAGAATAATAACTTTAATAGCAATGTAGATAGTGTATAAGAGGGGAGCAAGACTAGAGGAAATGAGATAAGACTACCAGGTACGAGATAAAAATAACGTGGCCCAAGACAGGAGAGGTGCAGATGGAGCAAAGGAGGTGAGGATGCTTTGGTACATTTAGGCTGTCTTGGTACCTGATAGAGGAATGGAATGAGGAAGATGGAGAAGTTGAGAATGGTTCCTAATTTCTAGTGTACTGCTAACACACAGCTCCCGTTTCTTCTTAGTGTTCCTCCATCTAGAGTCTGTTCAGGTCACAACCTCATTCCAAATTCCAGACTCTTTTAGGTCTGAAGCCTTGTGATGTGCAAGGTTTGGACTTACAGCTCTGTCTCTTCAACTCAATAAACATCATTGAGCACCTTACTAGAACACAAGGAGTGAAGAATGAAGAAATCCTGGTCTTTTCCTCAAGAAGCTCACAGGCGTGTGGAGGAGACAGATGGATACAAAAACTAAACTCTAACCAAGGCAGAATGAAGACAAAAAGGCTTTAAGAGCATAGAGAGCAGCCCAGGAGAAGTGAGGAGAATCACACATAGAAGGTGGTGGTGGAGCTAAGCTGCTCATTTTCATTAAGCATCTATCAAATGCCTGAAACATCACTCGCCCAACAAATACACACTGTAAGGAGGAAGACAACCACTGAATAATTACAAGTGGAATGAATACTGGGAAAGAGGAATGCAGGGCATCATGAGAATATGTAACCAGGAGATTAGTCTAACAGAGCAGGGGAGGCAACCCAGATGATTTAATCCGAGACGTGAAAGGTGAGCAGAGATATGAGGGTCGAGGAGGGACGAGTGTTCCTGAAGAGAGAACTGCATATTCAGTTGCTCAGTAGTGAGAAAATATGGTGTATTCAAGGACCGGAAAGAAATCTAATGTGGCTTGAGCATATAAAGAAGGGGGCGAAGCCTAAAGTAAGGCAGGGAGAGGCAGGATCCATCATATAAGTCTTGTTAGCCATGTTACAGTCTGGAACTTTATACTAAGGATAAAACTGAGAGATGTTAAGCAAAAGAATGGCGTGATTATTGCACTTTTGGAGAATAAATTGGAAAGGTCAAACTGGAAGCAGGAGATCTATTTGGAAGCTATTGCAATAGTCAAGGTGAGAGGTAAGGGTGGCTTAGCATAGAGATGACATGAGCAGATCAAAGAGAACAGATGTGTAGGATCAGGACGTAGTGATTTATTGAATGTGAGAGTTAAGAGAAAGGTATACTTCAAAGATGAATCAGGGAAGTGGATGTGGCTCAATCGATGGGGTTCCCGTTTACCATATGGGAATCTGGGTTCGATTCCCGGGGCCTCCTGGTGAAGGCAAGCCAGCCCGTGTGGCGCGGTGAGCTGATGCAGCAGAACGACCCAACAGAGGGAGACAAGCAGACACAGAAAAACACACTGCAAATGGACACAGCAAGCACTAGCAGCAGGGGGGGATAAATAAATAAATAAATAAAATCTTTTTTTAAAAAAAAAAAAAAAGATGAATCTTAGTTTTTAATTCGGGAAACTGGAAGGATGGTGTTATCATTAACCAAGAAAATCTGGAGAGAAGCAGGTTTGGTGGGTGTGGGTATGGGGGAGTGAGTTCAGTTTTGAACACATGAGGTTTTGAGTGCCAGCAAGATATTCAAATGGAGCTTCCCATTTGGGGATCAGCTATGGAAGCCCAAAAGGTTAAGAGAGAGAAATGCACGGGGCATAGGGATTTGGGCACCCTTATCATGTAGAGACTGGAGCTGTAGCCACAGGAGTGGCTTGGATCTCCTAGCAAATAGAATGTGAAGTGAAGGGAACAGACATATTCCTGAGAAATTCCAGCAATTAAAGTGCCTGTAGTGCAGAGGTCACGAAGGACACCGAGAAGGAGCCGCCAGAGAGGCAGAAGAAAAGCCGAAGGGATATAGCGTCAGAAAAGGAAAAAGTAGAGAGAAAATGGAATTTCAATAATGCCAAATGCTGTCGAGAGGTCAAGGGAGAGTGAAATGGGAAAGGCCCATTGAGTAGAGTGTAGGGATTCGAATTCTGACTGCCGCTTACTGAGTTACTTAACTTCACCGAGCCTCATCTATAAAATGATATGATCTTATGGTATTTAGATCAGCATCTAAATGCCCAGTTAATATTAGCCATTTTGCTTCAGTGACACAAATTACCATCAGGGACTTGAGGAGGAGCAGTTTTAGTGGTGAGGCGCAAGGTTAGAGTGGCTTTTGTAATCGGCGGGAGAAATTGGGAGACATTGCTGTAAATGCAAAGGCGGCGTTCCCAGAGCAAGAGAGAGAAGACACAGGGAGAAGGTTGGAAGGGCTTTCAGTGGGAGTGAGACAAGACAAAACAGCAGGACTGGCAGGAGCAGAGGAACCTCAGGGGTAAAATTGCTCCGTCGGACAAAGGTCAAGTGAAATGGCTGAGAAGATGCAGGGAAAGGCACAGTGAGAGTGTTTTATTAGATTATTTCCATTTTTATCCTGTAAATGTGAGGTGCCATCAACAGTTTTACAGGAATAAAGAGTTTAACTTGGCTTTTCTAGGGAAATTACTCTCACAATAGAGAGAAGGATGGATTAGAGGGGGAAAAGATTAAAATAAGAGCCATCCACTCTGTAGTTGCTGGTGAAGGATTTTTTATATGAAGCAAAAAGCCACTTGTGAGCATTTGATCTTAACTAGGTCACTTAACCACTTCAAGGCTCAGTGTCCCCATTAATGAAATGGGGATAATACTATTTATCTCTGAGGCTGTTTGGAATGAAACCCTCTTAAAAGCTATGATATGGATTGTATTTATGTCAAACACCTAGGCTGGTGCTTGACATACAGCAAGCATGTCCATGACCGTCCCTCCCCTTCCCCCACTCCCCCTCCCTCCACCTTTTGGTAGCATACCTGAATGTCTTTCTAACACTTGTTTTTCAAGAGATATAACTTTGCTTCCAAAAAACAACTTTGCTTCCAGAAAACAACAATGTTGTCTGCCAAAAAGTTTCCTTTCAAAAAAAGGGCTAAATTGCCCATTCTCTGCTCTCTCCCCGGTTTGGCAAATTGACATAATTTATTTGCCATGTACTAAATTGTGTTGATACAAAGATTTTTGCTTATGGGGTTAGGCATTGGCTTGAGAATGTCACTTTCCCATTAAGCCTTTAAGCCACTTACCTACAAGACTGATGACACATCCTTCCTGGAAAGATGGCAAAACCCTCAAGCCATTTCCCTAATTTCTCTTCCAATGTTTTCCTTTTATCCTGTCTTCCAAGACATCTGATTTGGTTAAATTCATTTCCACCCAGAATAACTAGTTTCTGGAAAAGATATAACACGGATCATATTTCTCTAAAGCCATATGCTCCATACTTCCTGGCATCTACACAGATGACATTTCATTCCATTTTGTTTTATTCATTCAATAAATATTTATTGAGTATCTACTTGGTCCCTGGCATCGGCGGTGCAAAGATGAACAGTTTTCAGTTCTGCACTCTGAATGCTCCCAATAATTGTGGGAAAGCGAGACCTAACGACATCATTTCAGAAGATTGTGGCTAGGTTAAGTAGGAGAGGGAAAGGGCTACCAACCAGCTTTAAAGTCGGGCGTAATTAGGAGGCAGCCCGAGAATGATTCAGCAATGTTGGCGTTTGAACTGAGTCTCAGAGTGTGAGCTGGATTTCACCAGGTGAAAAAAAAAGGGATGGCTAGCCCTGAAAATGGTGACTCATTTATTGTCCCAGGATTAGGATGCCCGAAGCTGGTTGCTGGGAGCTCAGTGCTGTGCCTGGTGTTAAGTGCTTTATGTTTTATTTCATTCAATTTGCCATATAACCATATGAACTAAGTACTTTGATTATTCCCATTTTACACGGGAAGTAAGTGATGGTGAGAGAGGTTAAGTAACTTGCCCACGATCACACAGTGGCAAAGCTCTGCTTTGAACACAAGCCATCCTGCCCCAGAGCCCATGCCCCTGAACCACCAAATATACCAGCTGTCTGCTGGCCATGGTACAGAGCACGTGGGATGAGGGGGACAGGCTGAAGGTAGAAAAGTAGATTGAGACCAACTTTGAGGTATTGGACACCAAGAAGGGAGTAGTTGTAGATATATCTTTACAGGTTTATTTTTTATAAAAATGTAAATGTGTTCCTTTTAAAGGGAAGGAGACCCCATTATTTAGATGTGTGTTTTAGCAGAAGGCTTTCTAGCAGAGGGCTGCTATTGTGGGAAAGAACTGTGTAAATGAAATGAGGGGATTTGGATGAGTAATCTAATTTTAAAATAAATTGCTCTTAGAGGGTTTTGATTCCTGCTTACCTGAAAATGCATCCTGATAACTATAAATAGATTTTCTATCATCAAAGTATAACCCCAGCATGTAAAAGTACTTCCAACATCTTCAAGACCTTGTAGTAGGAGGTGGTTTCTTGGACCTTACACCCAAAGCATGTGCAACAAAAGAAAAAATAGATAAATGGGACCTCCTCAACATTAAACACTTTTGCACCTCACAGGATTTTGTCAAAAGGGTGAAAAGGCAGCCAACTCAATGGGAAAAAAAAAAATTTGGAAATCACATATCTGATAAGTGTTTAGTATTCTGGATATATAAAGAGATGTTACAACTCAACAATAAAAAGAGAAACAACCCAATTAAAAAATGGGCAAAAGACTTGAATAGACATTTCTCCAAAGAAGAAATACAAATGGCAAAAAAAAAAACACATGAAGAAATGCTCAACATCACTCATGATTAGGGAAATACAAATCAAAACTACAATGAGATATCTTTTCACACCTATCAGAACGGCCACTATTAAAAAGACAGAGAACTACAAGTGTTGGAGAG
>JAQZBX010013654.1:0-10558 GCA_029593785.1 Cabassous unicinctus
ACTACTGCATTCTGTTATAAGATGTAACTTTGTGACTTCTATATGATAAATTTACATTTTTTCAGCAACAACTCTCTTAGAGAATTTTCAGTAGTAATATATTGTTGGTTCTACTTGACTTATCTAGGACAATGAGCCCGTGTTCAAATGCAAAAGGATATTCAAAACAGTCTTAAGGAATTAAATCAATATATTTAATCTGGGGATTCCAGAGTGGTTCCTGGGTCATTGTGGGACAATGACTTCCACTGAGTCTCTGCCTGGACCTGGTCATTCCAGAGGGGATTGGAGATCCCCTGCTTACTTGAGAAGGGACCTCAAATGCTTACAAATATTAAAGGATCAAAAACAAAATGCTGGGCCTGGTGCTGAGGAGAGGGGTGAGCAGACACTGAAGGCTGGAATTTGCTGAGAGACCTTTCCTGTGTGAAATGATTAGAGAAATTTTTTAAATTCTTTTAAGCTTCTGCCAGATTCCTAGGCAAAAAGTGAATTCTCTACTTCTTTCAAGCTAAAATAGTTCCATCAAGCCTCCCAACAAAGGGAATCCCTGTTCTGCCCCAGGTCTCAAGAAAGTTGAGAAGCTTCAACTGTGAGGCGGGCAGCTAGGCTTCTGTCATGGCTCCCCAGCCAACACGACTCTCCTACCTTCCTCTCCAGAGAACTAGTTCCGAGAGGACACCCTCCCTGCTCACCCCAAGGATGCTCAGTCTATAATTATGCTAACCAAAGATTCGGTCTTTTCACCCTTGCCATGGGCCATTTAGAATGGGGAATAAAATTTCTGCTGGAGTCTAAATAGTGAAACAGCCTGATTCCTTCCTCCACTTTATTTTTAATGGAGTTCCTTGATAGTGGCTGATCTGCAATGCTTTGCCTGATAGTGAAAAACCCCAGGTTCACCTTCCCAAGTCATCCTCCCCAGGGGTAATCAGCATGGCAGGTTTTCTGTCTCTGACCTCCCACCTGCTCAGCTTGCCTTGGCACCTGACACCCCAGGCTCGCTATCAGATGGAACAATGTAGGCTTGTGGGTTAAAGACAATTCTAAAGAGGCCATATAATGTATGATAGAATAATTGTCTGGTTGAATGCTATTTTAATGTGCAATCATTGAAAGTTGGGTGTTTGAAGGCAAAATCTCTCTTCCTCCACTGTCCTTCACGCCCCTAAATTCATAGTACTTCCTTAACTTGAGTCTGCAATTTGCAGGAGAAGCTGGATGAGAATCAGCTTAATTTGATTCAGAAAGTCTGTGAGCTCATCAGCGAGGTGAGACAAGAAGGGATTGACAATATGAAGAACCTAAAGAAAAAATGGGGCTCTGCCAGACCTGATGAAGGAATGAGAGAAAATCCAGCCAAAGTATGTGATTTCATTGCACAATGGGATAGCAGCATTTCCTCCTAGCATTTGACCCGTTAGCTCCCTTCACCTTCCAGCCAGGTTTCCCTGAGAAAGCATTGCACCAGGCATTTAAACAGGACACTGGGGCTCACTGCCCAATTGTGTCATTTTTTGGAAGGTGTGTTTGTGATGCTGGGATTCATGCCCCTCCCGAGAAAAGTGTTGGGGGCAGCCTTTGCTGAGAGTGCGCCTTCTTAGCAGGAGCAGCTGCAGGCCTTGGAGGAGGACAACTGCAGCCTGGCCGCGCTGGTGTGCAAAGCGAGGAACCTGGGCCGCTGGCGGCTGGCGGCACAGCAGGCGCGCTTCCGCGGCCAGCTGAGCAGGGCAGAGGAGGTGAGTGCCGGGGGGGACTCGGCCCGCCCTGGGGGTGGGCGGTCTCCTCTGCCACAGCTGGTGTGCTGGTGGCCCTGCTGATCCTTTGAAGGATGTGACAGTTGGAGATTTTTCTTGCATTTGGGGCAATGTCAGAACCTCGGGAGAAATAGGAAAGAGGCAGAAGCAAGTAGCAAAGGAGAGTAGATCAGAGAGTTTAGCACAAGGGCAGGGAAAAGTTGGTGATACTTTACCAAGGGCCTGAGGCTGCTTTGTCAAAACATTGCACATCTTTGGGTTTCATACATGATTCATCTGAGGAAAATGAAGTAACACAATAACAAAAGGAAAATCTGCTTTAAAACAAACTGAAACCGAAACACACTGATAGCAGCTTGGAAAGCTTTGCTGTTACTGTTTCTGAGTATTCACTCTGATTTGGTCCACTGTTCTTAATTAAAATCATGAAAGCAGGGACAAACAGGAGCTTCCTGATACCAGAAGTATCAAAGGAACAATGGATGGTGAGGTGGTTTCTATGCTGCTTGTAAAACTAACACTATAAAAATTTCTTTGCTATCTTGCTTTGTTTGGGATGTTTCCAGGAGGCTATTCAAAGTAAAAAAGAGTGTTTCTGCATCAAGCTAATGGCAGAACGAGAAGCAGTATTATTTCGTCAACAGTTACTGGCTCTAAGGCAGGCGCTGGCCAGGACCCAGGCTGACAATGCAAGGATATGGAAGCAGCAGGACAAGCAGGTATCTGGGCCTCGGAACATCTCTTCCTCTCTTTGAACACGCCCTGCAAAGCTGAATGTGGCAATAGAAGCAGCCCCATGGCTACCAGTTGCAGCCACCAGAGCCTCGCAGTGTGAAACTGAGCAGATCTTATGGCCTGAAAAAGACGGCCGGAACCTCAGCTGCTGCTTCTCCCTCCTAGTCCAGCTCAGAAACCAAGGGCAGCGGCCAACAGGCCTTTGTTCTTACACATATTTGGCTGAGATGGTAAACTATCATTCTCACGCAAAGTATCATTCACATGCAAGATTGTTCCCCTGTGCATGTGTGTGTGTGTGTACACACTTCAAGGAGCATCTTTTTATCACGTGGGTGCCTTGGTGTCTGGGTTTCTGCCTTGAATACGACACCTTTCATAGCCCAAGCCCACTTCCCGTTGACAGCAGCCCTCTGCACACAGAGTGTGGTCCAGCCGCCAGCCCGTACCCCAGAGAGTCTTAGATCCTTTCCTGTTGGTCCATATTTAGTCTCACTCTCAGATGTTACTGCTGCTCAATAAGGGGCTGGCACCAAAATAAAGGTGTTTTAAGTCTAAGCTCTTAGTAACTATGCCAACCTGCTAAGCATGAATAAAGCAGAAGGACCCTTGGTTTAGAGAGTACAGTTGAACTGAAATAACAGCCTGGGAAAGCTGGGTGTACTTAAAGTGTGAAACATAATTTACTTATCTGGGTATTTTGGACTCCAGTTCTTCATTATTGTATACCAGGTGAATTAATTATGTAAGGTACTTGTTAAACTGGGAAATCTCCATACACATGTCAATAATCATTACTACTAACATTCTAATTAAGGATTGACCAGCTAGTACTCACAGTGTTACTTAGAAAAATTCCAGAACAGAACCACACTATCACTACTGTTTTCATTTTTAACCAAGTAGAACCTGGCTTCCCCAAAGTTATTTTGGAAGTTAAAGCCAAGATCAGCCCTTCCTTCCTCACCCCACTGCATATATTCCATCACCCTGTCCCCCAGCGTTAAACCTTAATCTCAAGAAGGCTCAATGACAATACAAGTGTAGCTTATGCTAGGTATGATTATTTGGTTAGCCATCTGGTTACTTTGCATACACACTGAAATCAAACCTTGATTTGACCTGGTATCGTTGTGTTATGGCATGATCACTTTCCTGGCTTTTGGTGGGGGTACTGGATTTTGTTTCCCCCTGAATTTGCCTGGGGATCACAGTCTAAACACCAGGCAGAGCTCCATCTTGGTGGTCTGTGCCTGCTGACAGAGGACAGTCAGCTGGGCTGGATCTCCCTGAGCTAGGGAATATATCCCTCAGTTCCACCCCAGGCCCCAGGGAGAGAAGGTGCTCACCAGCCTCTCATGCCCTGCCTTCTGCTGAGGAGCCCTGCCCATGCCTTATTCATTTCCTTTGGCCTTTTCCTGCCACAGGCTCAACTGCTGAAGGAGTTAGAGCACAGAATGGCCCAGGAGGCTCGCCACCGGCAGGAGCTGGATCTCATGAAGACATCCAGCATGGAGAAGCTCTTGGAAGACGTGGAGCAAAAGGAGCAGCAACTGCAGCTCCTTACTGAAGAGGCTGAGAGGGCTTCCAAACTGGGCCAGCTTCAGCAGAAGAAAATTAAGAGAGAAATCCAACAGGTAAATCCCAGCGAGAGGCAGGGCCCACTCGAAAGGAAAAGGGCACCAGGCATGAACCCTTTCATTCGTCTCCCACCGGCCATGCCCCTCTCTTCCTCTCCACAGCAGTGTTTCTCAACCTTTGGCACATCTAGACACACCAAGAAAATAGTAATATTTATACCCACTCTAGGTGATTGCTCAGGCTGCTTATAGGTGATGGCCTGACTGCCCAAGGCTCAGAATCTTGGTACACTTGCAACCCACTTGAAAAACATGTTTCCCCAGAGCCCTCATTTTTGAACTAGGGATCCCTGAGAAAACTTTGAGAAGTAATCTGGAAAAGCTGCAAGCATCACAGAAGCTATTGTAGGAGGATTTTATTAAAAGTGTTTCTGGAACTGCAGAGACAAAAATGAAAGGCAATCAATATATTCTTGTTAAATATACCCCACAATGGAAAAAAATAGGAGGAAATAATAAAATGTAAATATAGATTAATGCAAGGTCCAACAAAGGAGAGCACAGAATGTAATTCAATATAAAAGGAAAAAGCAGCTTTTTTCAGAGTAGGCACTTCAAGCATACTCACTGAATTAATTGAAATCAATTAATTCACCAAAGATAGTAGGAGAGAGGAATTGGAAAATTTAATTATTGGCCAAATTTTCCAAGTGCTTAAGGTGGAGATCAGAAAGGATCAGTAAGGAGAAATCTACAAAAGATAAATGACAAAAAAAAAAAGGATAAAAATGGAATTTATGGGACTCTAGAGAAAATATTTTTTTCTAGAAATGGAGAAAGAAAATGAGTAGTTTTAGAAGAAAAGAAAAATTAGAGCTTTGCATTTATTTCATGGAAAGTAAACTAAAATATGACTGAATCTGTAAGGAAAAACTGACGTCACACATTTGTCCTACAAATGATGCTTTTCTAAAAGCCACCAAAAAATGGGAGGTTCATAGATTAGCGTCTCAAGGTCCTCTCTCGTTAGTGGTTGGTTATTTGGTTAATGGCAGAGATTCTACAGATAATCAAGAGAGAAATATTTTGAGATTTCTTCCAGTAAATACACGTTTTCCAGATACAAATGTAAAGCAACTGTTGGCCCTTCCTAAAGTGCCCATGCAGCTCTCCCCGCAGTTCGCACACCCCTGGGCACACCCACCCCATGGGACCCACCGACTTACTAGCCAGCAAGAGCCCCCTGGCCTGCAGCCTCCCGACTCCGCGGGTGATAGTGACCATCTGGCCTCAGAGAGCAGCAGTGTCCTTGCCCACCCCTGTGCCTGCTGAGGCCATTTGGAGTCGCGCAGCCTGGTTCACAAGCCCAGGCCCTCCAAATGTCATTAGCTGTGTGCCTGTGGGCAAAGTCCATGGGCTCTGTGCCTTAGTTTCCTATCAGTTAAATGGAAATATTAATGGTACTCACCTTATAGGGTTTGGGGGAGGATGAATTTAGTTAATTCGCATAAAGTGCTTAGAAGAGTAAATTCAAAGGTTGCCGCCCGATGTGGGCCTTATTTCAGGCCTGGGAGACAGAGCTCAGGACATTCCCAGCAGATGATGAGCTGAGCTGAGCTGAGCACTGAGATCTGACAGAGACCAAGTCTTTCCTCTGCTCGAAACCATCAGCTGCTCCTGTGGGTGCTCGGGGCAGACGCCATCGCTTGGCCTGGAGGGCGCTTAGTGAACTGGGCCCTCCTCCTCCCTCTCCCCCACCCCTCTATGGTGAAATAAACATAAAAGACAGAAGTTTTGTAAGTAAACTCTTGGCTATTAGAAGGTGCAAAAGGGGTCCCAAGGGCTGCCTTCGTTCCTCTTTGGCTAAGCCCTTGACCTTCCTGGAGCTCGTGATTCTCAGAAGGCTGCATTCAGCCTAATCAAGACTCCACGAAGACTTGCGTTGCTGGGGTAGCCTGGGACCCACACCCTCCGTGGGAGCCACAGAGCGTTTCCCCCTCAGGTGAGAAGCCGGCTTGCCCAGGAGCGCAGCGTGAAGCTGGACGCTTTCCAGCGCCTAGAAGAACTGCGAGGTCAGCTTGATGACGCCGGGAGATCAGCTGTCCAGACGAGCGCACCAGGCAGTAAGGACGCCCTCCTCCTTTAGACCAATCTCCCCATCTCCAGGGTCTGAATGGAAAAAGGTCTCAGTGACCAGTGATAACAATCCAGTGGTTACTGAAGGGGTGACTCAATATTTGTTGAAAGAATGCAGAAACCTTAATCCCAAGTATGTAACGAATGTGCAGTCAGAACTCTCCACCTGACTTCACCTTGGAGTAGTAACTGAATACTAGGATGCTAAAGAGTTTCCTATACCAAAAGGTTTCAGTAACAAATCTGGTCCCAGGAATGGGTAATATACCACTTAAAGATAACACTTTGTTGGATTTTGAGGCATTTTAACACCTTAGGACATATTTTACAGATGTTATTCATAAAACACATTATAATTTGCGAGTGCTGGGGGCTTGAGTCCTATGAAAATGCCAATCAAAATAGCCCTTTGGGCAGGGCAGCTGCAAGCAGCGTGGAGCAGAGGCCAGACCTCAGGACATCTCTAAACTAACTTCCTCCCCATAAGACCAGGTCTAAATAAAGTCTAAGTTCTCTTCTAGATCATACTCTGGGAAAATGTCACCAAATATCAGTCACCATGATTGGCCTAGCTCAGCCAAGCCTCCTCTTCTTCAGTGTATCTGGTGGTTGAATGTATGGGCTTTGGAGTAAAATGGCCAGAGTTCAAATCCTGCCAGCTGTGTGACCTTAAACAGGTTAATTAGCCTCTCACTAAAATGGCAATAGCACACAAAAAGCAAAAGTCGGCCATTTCTTCTTCCTTGGCTGTTGTCCCAGCTGGAAGCTTGAAGTGACCCAGATCTCTCCTTTCTGCAGGAGCCATGGTCACAGCATCCCTGCTCCCCACATGAGAAGTGGGGACAGAGTTAAGGGGCCAGCTCCCTTTACTTGGCATTAACATGGATTCCCCTAGAAGCCTGTAGAATAACTACAGTTTATTCTGGAGCAGTTACTCACAAAATGCTTAAGGAAAAAATTGAAATCTATTGGCTCACAAAACTGTAAAATGTTCAGGGGTGGATTGGCTTAAGATAGCTTGATCAGGGCTCAAACTGTTTCATGACGACTGGTTTCTCTCCGTCTCTGAGCTCTGAGAATACTGGGAGGAAGGAGGGGTGCCATCTCAACAAATGGTGTTACCATTTATCCAGGTGTTTGAGCCAGAAATCTGGGAGCTATTCTTCCTCACCCTGCAAATCCGGTTGCTTACCAAGTCCTATTGGTTTGAAAATCTCTCTGTCTACTTCTCCCACCATAGTCCAAGTCACCCATCATTTAATTAGTAGTAGCATCAGTTTTCCCTTGGTCATGTGACCCACAGGCAAGAGAAGTCATCCAGGTTTTGACATCACTCAAAATTAATGAAGTTGGTTGAGATGCCCATTTTAAGCCCTAAAATTTCATGAATTAAATCTGGGCCCAACACTGCAACTAGAATTATAACTTAACATTTTTAACACCATAGGCCTTGTATCCCAGGCTCACTACTCCCCAAGTTCTGCTTCCACATCATCCAGATACTCCCAGCAATGCTTTTTGAAGACTAATCTTACAGGCACTAAAATATCAAGGAGGATTCAAAGACCAAAGACTGTAAGTAATGGCAAATTTGATAGTATGTATGAAACAATGAAAAATTTTAAATCCAAAGTTATGGTTTTATGGTCACTTCAAACTTACATTAGAAAAATTATATATCAGTATCTTTTCTAGGTGCTTTGAGTCTAGATAATAGCATTCCAATGTTGAAATAATTAATCCCAGTAGTATCCACACAATTACAAGTCAATTAGGTATGTGTGTAAGTCACTATTAACACCTTGTTATGTTTTCTGAATTTCTTCTTTAAAAAAAAAAGTCATCAACAATAATTAATTAGTAGCATCAGATCCCTTATCTGAATTCCCTGGCACAGGAGAAATAAGGCATTTTAGAAGGTCATTTTAAGGCACATGAGGAATCTACTCTCCAAGAAAATTCTCAGAATACAGATTCAGTTAGAGTATAGCATAGATTTCAGGAATTACTTTTTTAATAATTCAGTTTTTTTATATAAAACAGCATTTATATCCTCTCCCACTGCCTTCTCTATATGACTTTAGTAAATATTATACTCTTTGCTCCATTATCTTTCAGAATCCCCTTTAGTGATCTATATATCCAATCAACACATTCCAGTCAGAATTCCTCCCCTCTTATCTTGAGAAAAATTAGGAGAAAAAGATTTAATCATTTCTTCATTCTAAGGCCTCCTTCAAAGGTTTAATTCTTGCAGCTGATGGTCAAGTCGAGGGGTCAACATTTGTTGTGGTATTTCTAAGCACACAGCTAAGAGGCAGAGGGGGAACGTCCAGGTTGGGGACACACCCAGCCGTGATCCACCTGATGAATGCCCACCACGGGCGTGGCCCACCAGTTGCTGTGCAGTCCTCTTCCCCCCAAACATTACTTTGTAGTATATGTCTATTTGTTTCCACATATGCCTTTTCCAAAGGAAAATTCATTTTGCATTAATAGGAGTCCAAGGGCTTTCAAGATTCACTCAATCCATTGACTGATTCATTCTTGACCAGGTCACTTTATGACCAATGACAAAATGCGTACGAGAAGACATGCTAAGTGGCCTAACCCAGATTGAACCAATGACCTTGGTCTCATTAGTAACAGCAACTTTTTATGATGCTCTAATAAGAATTATTCATCATCATCTGAAAAAGCTCCAATATCTACATAATATTTCTATTACAGGTACCCATCAAACACAAAAAAAGGATTGATGATGGTTCCCTACCCAATGTGGCAGAAAATGTTCAACTGGCAGCTTTTCAAGTTCAAACTGCTCCTTCTAGAATCCCATTCAGACTTGATTGGTAGTCATATCTCCTTTTTACAAGTTTTATTTCTGTAAGCATTGCATGAATAAAAATAAACTGTTAAACCTTTTATCTACTTTTTATTATCATTACTATGAAGATAATGTTGAACGACTGTGATTGTCATAACTTGAAGGTCCCAGGCAAAATAGAGTTTGGCTCTTGATTTTAAAACCTAAGAGTTGATTTGCATACCTCCTATCCCTTGCCTCTCAACCGGCAGCCTCTCAATATGGATTCTAGACTTACTGGGTAGGTGGGATGACCAGAGATAGAGGCCAATTGCTGCAAAGCAGTTTTTACTGTCAGCTGGAAAACCATAATATTCTAACAGATTAATCCAAATAAACGTCAAAATATTTATCTCCATTTGTTTCACTTAAGAACATCATCCTCTCTTAACAGTCTTTTCATTCTCCCCAGAGCCCTCCTCAGAGTTTTTTAAAGTCCTATTCAAAGTCTTTTATCTGGGGAGCAGATGTGGCTCAAGCGGTTGAGCACCTGCTTCCCAAATGGGAGTTCCCAGGTTTGGTTCCCGGTGCTTCCTAAAAAAAAAAACAAACAACAAGCAAAACAAACAAACAAAAAAAACCAACTCAGGGGAATGCATGTGGCTCAGTGGTTGAGCACTGGCTTCCCATGTATGAGGTCCTGGGTTCAATCGGGGTACGTCAAAGGAAAAAGAAAACAAAGTCTTTTATATTCAGACAAGAAAATCTATTTGGGTAAAGGAATAAACAAATAGATGAATGTAATGAACTACACCGGAGAAGCACATTTACATGCATAAATTCATATATGCTATATATAGCCTTTCAAATTGAGTAAAAATAATAAAAAATAATAATAAAGAAAAAAAACAAATTAAGAAGATTGAGTCTATTCAAAGTAAATTAGATCATCACATTACACCATACACAATGAATTCCAAATGGATTAAAGATCTAAACACATGCACACATGCACACACATACATGCACAAACATTTCTGAAACAGAATATAAAACACAAAAGCCAAGAGGAAGATAATATCTTTGATAACAAAAGTAAAAATTTAATATGACAAGATACAGTACCAGTTATCAGCTTATTGCCACTCAGCATCAAATTCACCCTTCATTGTCAAATTCTGTTCTACAAGAATGAATCTGGACCCTGTAAATCTCTCTTCTTTGCCATATGATGCAATGTTAAGCTTTCAGCGGAGGATGCTGGAGGGATCTTGCTGGAGGAAAGACCTTCTCTTCCTACTGGTATGCTCTAGGCAGGCTCCTGCAGCGTGCATGGGTTCTGCAGCACCAGCTTCCTGCAATGCGCGCAGCTTCATGTCAGAGCGCCACTCTAACTCCCTTGGGTGGTTTCACAATTTCAGTGAACTTCTCTGCCATCCAGTGAGCCTTGGCCACACCCTCCTCAATGATGTATGGATTTCAGCCCTGGGGGTAGTGGCTGCTCCCTGTATCTGCTATCCCCGTACTCTTTAGAGTGTTCTTTA
>JAQZBX010013654.1:10658-39633 GCA_029593785.1 Cabassous unicinctus
TTTTTTTTTTTTTTTTTTTTTTTTAGGTACCAGTGCTCAACCACTGAGCCATACTGGCTCCCTTGAATTGGTTTTTTTGTTTGTTTGCTTGTTGTTTGTTCTTTTTGTTTTTAGGAGGCACCAGGAACTGAACCCGGGACCTCCATGGGGGAAGAAGGCGCTCAACCACTTGAGCCACATCCGCTTCCCTGGTTGCATTATTGGCCTTGACCACAGTGCTGAGTTCCTTGTCAATAGAAAATAGAATGCTAGTCATCTGTTGCGTGAAGTGGCAACACAATCATGCTATCACCAGTGGTAGATTGTGATGGAGTGCAAACAGAAGCATGTGCCTTAGGAGCATAAATGGCTACTACACTTGACTGTTATGGCAATTATGATAACTATAAAGACTGTGGTGTGAGATATAGATTTTTCTGAATACACTTGAGCACCTATAGAAGAAAATGACCAGCTCAGGTACTTTAACTCTCAGCTCAAATCATGATCTGAGAACCAGAGAGCATCCATGATAGCCTTTAAATAATCTCATTTCTTGTATTCACAGGGCTGACACTGCTAAAAATCAAGCATAAATATTAATTGTGACAATACTGAATTAGTCTTGTCAAGTTTCTTGTTGCCATTGAGGTGGACTCCCTGATTTCAATGGTAATGATATTATCCCAGCATAGCTGAAACCCAGTGGCAGGATTTACCTGCCAAAGACAAGTTAGACACATCTCTTATAAAGGGCAGCAGGGATGAACCAGTAATCAAAACACCTTGACCTGCAGAGATATTTGGTGGTCAGTGTATCCTTGAATATGAAATTGATGGGCACTCTACTAGAATATTGCTTCATATATATAACAGGAACAACTCTACATCTGGTAAGCAAGCCTGACTTGAATCACCACAGAGCAAAGTCACAGCCTCTCCCCGTTTCCAGACCAAGGTCAAGTCACAGGCCAGACCCCCTTGACCAAGGGGAGGCTGAGGCCTCTTGAGGAGATATCATTGTCACAGGTAGATACCATAAATCTTCCTCCAAGCCTTTACCTAAGAGACCTGTGGTCATTTTCTAGAGTAACTTATTCAGAGAAAAGGAAATATCCAAACCTTTTAGTGATTACTAGACACTGGCTTTAAATTAATGCTGATTCCTGGGAACCCAAAATGTCACTGTGGCTCATCAGTCAAAGTGAAGGCGTACAGTAGTCAGGTGACAGTTGGAGTCTTAGTTTAAGACCAACTTACAAATGGACCTAGTTGGTCTGTAGACCCATTCTGTGGTAATTTCCCCAATTCTTGAATATGTAATTGGAATAGACATAAATAGCAACTGGAAGAATTCTCATATAGGCTCTGGCTCATGAGTTGAGGTTCCATTATGGTAGGAAGGAATAACTGGAAGCCTTTGGAACTTCCCTTTTCTATGAAGAAAGTAAATCATAAGCAATACCACATCCATGGAGAATTAATGCCACCATCAAAGAATTGAAAGAAGCAGGGGGCGGATGTGGCTCAAATGGTTGGGTGTCCGTCTGCCATATGGAGGGACCTGGGTTCGATCCCCGGGACCTCCTGGTAAAATAAAAATATATATATAGAAGGCGCATGGGCTGCCAGGCTCTGTGTGCCGGTGAGCCACCAGGCCCCGGGAGCCATGCAGCAAGATGATGATGTAAAAGGAGAGAGACAAGACGAGATGCTCCGAAAGCTCTGAAAAACCAGGAGCCGAGGTGGCGCAGATGGCTAGAACACCTCTCTCCTACATCGGAGGTCTTCAGGATCGAATCCTGGTGAAGACTGGAGCAGGAGGATGAGAAGAGATGAAACAGACACAGAGAATTGCCCAGCAAATGGACACAAAACAGCAAATGGGGAAGGGAGCATTTAAAATGGATCAAGTAAATAAATAAATCTTTAAAAAAAAAAAAAAGAAAGAAAGAAGCAAGGGTGGTGATACCTATCACGTTACCATTTAACTCACCACCTTGGCCTATGCAGAAGACAGATGGATCTTAGAAAGTGATTAGGGACTATCACGTCCACAACTTAATCAGGTGGTGAGACCAATTACAGCTACTGTCTCAGGGGTAGTATCTTTACTGAGACCCATAGATACGCCCCTGGCATTTGGAATACAGTTATATTGACCTGGCTAATGCTTTTGTCTTCCTATCAATTTGCAAGGACCATTGAAAGCAGTTTGCTCTTACCGAGGGCCACGGTATTCTTTCACAGCCTTGCCTCAAGGCTTTGTCCATTTCTCCTGCTCTCTGCCATGATATAGTCTACAAAGACCTTGATCATCATGATATCCCACAAAAAATTCACATTGGTCCACTATATTGAAAATATTATACTAATTCGATATGAAGAGCACGAAGCAACAAGTACCTTAGGTGCCTTTGGACGATAAACCCCACAAAAATTCAGGGACATTTCATCTCAGTGAAGTTTCTGGGATGCGTGGATAATGTTTTGAAGCATGTTAAAATATCTCCTCCAAGGTGAAAGACAAGTTGCTGCGCCTCACACAACACACCTCCCAAATAGGGGCATGATGTTCAATAGGGCTTTTTGCATTTTGAAGGCAACATATTCCATATTGAAGTGGGATTATCAGTTTTGAGTGAGGATGAGAAAGAGGACTCTGTGGCAAGTGTGGGTGATAGTACAGGTTGCCGTATCATGTGGGTCTTATTATCCAACAGATCCAATTATTCTCAAAGTGTCATGGCATACAGGGATACGTAATGGAATCTGTCAAGCACCAGTAGAAGAATCACAGTGCAAACACCTAAGATTTTGGAGCAAATCTATGCCCTCTTCTGCAGATAACTATTCTTTTGAGAAACACTTTCTAGCTTGCTACTCTATCTTGGCTTGCTACTGAATGCCTAACCATGGGATATCAGGCAACAATGTGGCCTGAGCTTCCCACCATGATTTGGGTGCTGTTAGACCCACCTAGTCATAAAGTTGGGCATGCCCAGCAGCAACCTATTATCA
Organism: Cabassous unicinctus; assembly: GCA_029593785.1. Taxonomy (NCBI): domain Eukaryota; kingdom Metazoa; phylum Chordata; class Mammalia; order Cingulata; family Chlamyphoridae; genus Cabassous; species Cabassous unicinctus. The sequence continues at coordinate 13,659 of JAQZBX010013654.1, forward strand.
AATGGAAATGATATACTTAGCTTGAGCACGCCTGGAAGGTACAAGTAGGTTGCATGAACAAGTGGCTCCTTCAACATCAACTTCTGTTTCATTGCCTCCTTTCCTTCAATCCATGCCTATGGCCTCCTGGATATTCCTAACAACCAGTTGGCCAAGAAATTTTAAAAATATAACTCAAACCAGGTTTATAGATAGGTGTACATGATATGCTGGTTCCAGCCAAAAGTAGATAACTGCAACAAGCACTACAGCCCCATTCAGGGGACTGTTACTTAAGGGTGACCCTGGAGGACAGGAGTGAAAGAAAATCCTCTCAATGGACAGAACAAGTAATGCATTTGAATGCCCACCATGTCTGAACCAAGAAATGACCAGAAGTACAAATCTACACTAATTCATGGGCAGTTGCTAATGATTTGGCTGAATACTCAGGGTCTTGGAAGAAATAGGATTGAAAGGTTGATGACAAGAAAATCTGGGAAGTTATGTAGATGGATCTCTCAGAATGGGTGCAGTCTGTGACTATATTTGTGCACTAACCCCCACCCATGTGAATGGCCACTAAAGGGCATCCACAGAAGAGACTCTTATTATGTGGACAAAATAATGTGCTCTGTGGTGTCAGTCAGTTTCATTCCCCAGCCACCCAAGTGCTTGCTCAATAGGTCCATAAACGTGGCCATGGCACCACAGATAGGTCCCATACATGTGCTGGACAACATGGACATCCCGTTTTCCACGACTTACATGGTTAACACTACTGCTGAGTCCCTGATCTGTTAATAGCTGAGCCCAATACTGAGCCTGCAACATGACACCAATCCCACATGGAACAGCCATTCCATCTGGTGAAAGGTTGGCTCCATCATAGAAGGGGTAGAGATTCATCTTCACTGGAATAGGTACATACTCTGGATATAGATTGTCTTCCATCTCTGCAATCCTTCTGCCAGCACAACCATCTAATTTGTGAACTCACCATCATATGGTCATTTCTCATAGTAATGCTTCTAAGCAAGGAGTCAACTTCACAGCAAAGGAAGTGCTGCAGTGAACTCACACTCATAAACGTAACTTACCCCAAACCCCAGGGATGGATGGCCTAATTGCAAGGTGGCGTCACTTACTGAATACTGTTGTGACAACAGCTAGGGACAACTACCCAGAAAGGATGGCGTTTTTACAGGAGGCAGCATATACTTTGATAGCAACCCCTAGCTCTGCTGGTTTGGAGATCTTAGTTCTCAAGGCATGCTTTAACCAGGGACCCTACAACGGTTCCACTTAAGATGAGACTGCCATTTGGGGCTTTTTATGCCACAAAACCATTAGGAAGCAAAAGGGGTTATACTGGTTGGTGTGACCAATTGATTACCAAGGGGAAATTGTATTGCTGCCACACAATAGGGGCAGGCACTATATCTGGAACACAGGGGAATCTCTGGGTGCCTCTGAGTATTTCCATGCACAATAGTAAAGTTTAATAAAAAGCTACAGCAACCAAAAACAAGAAAATTGGAGGACTCAGACCCTTCAGCAATAAATATTTGAGTCACTCCACTAGGTAAAATAACCATGACCAGTTAAAATTCTGGTTGAGGGCAAAAGAAACATCAAATAGGTAGTGGAAATAGGAAGCCGTTAAGTATCAACTATGGTCTCATGACCAATTACAAAAACAAGGGCTGTAGCAGCCTTGAATACTTTCCCTTTACCTGTTCTGTTTGTCTATTCTAAGTACTTTATTTTTTTCCTTCTTTCCATCCTAATTTTACATGCAAATTCTTGGATGCTAACTTTACAATTTAATTTTTAGGCAATAGAATATTTAGTGGGACAGTGATGGAATTTGAGTAATTAATATTGACAACAATGGATACAGTAACTGTTGGAACTATCCTCTCATTTTGGGAAAAGGAGCAAACTTCACTTGTAAGGATAGCTGTTATCTTGGGTGGAAATGACTTGATTGTTGAGAAGTTTCAATGTGTGTAGAAAGATGTGGAAGCAGGGTAGCCAAAAGGGTGGACTGTAACAATTTTTTCTTGTGAATTACCAGGACCTCATATGTAGGAAGCTGGCACTCAACCACCGAGCCACATCGACTCCTCTGATTTGGTCACTTTGTCTGTTGTTCTCCAGGGGAACTGAACCCAGGACCTCCCATGTGGGAAGCAGGTGCTCAACCGCTTGAATCACGTCCACTCCTCCATGACAATTTTAACTATATTGCCCCCCAGATCCAAATCCACCCATCACTGCCTGCTGTGATAATGGAGCTGGACCATATAAGCATTCCTCCTTTGCTATGTGGCATGATGTGAAATTCTGTCATTGGAGGGACACCAGAGGGATTTTCTTTTCCTGGGTTCTGGTATGCTCCTCTAGGCAGACTCCTGCAGTGCTGCCAGCTTCTGCAATGCCCAGCTCCGGCAGCACACTTACCGTTACAGGGGTGTCACTGGTGTAGCACCTCCCATGAATGGTCTTAAGTTTCCCAGTTGTGATCACAAATACCACAACAAAATGGGTTGGCTTAAATAGGAATTTATTGGCTAGGGTTTTGAGGCTAGAAATCCAAAATCAAGGCATCAGTAAGGTAATGCTTTCTCTCTGGAGATTGTGGCATTCTGAGGCTACTTGTCGGCAATTCTTGGTGCTTAGCTTTTCTGTCACATGGCGATGTCCTCTCCTTTCTCAACTAGGTTCTGTTGATGTCTGGCTTCTTCTGTGGCTTTTTCTCTAGGGCCTTCTCTACTGGCCTACAAATAGGATTAAGACCCATCCTGATTCAGCTGACCACACCTTAACTAAAAATAACCTCATCAAAAGGTCCTATTTACAATGGGTCCACACCCACAAAAATGGATTAAGAACATGTTTTCTTGTGGTACATAATTCAATCTACCACAGTCCACAACCCCTTTCTTGGGTGGCTTCACAGACTGCCACTTTTACCAACTTCTCCAACATGCAGTGAGCCAAAGTCACTTCCTTTATCTGCCAATCCATCTTTAGAGATTTCTTTACTGATTTGCATTTTTTCTTCTTAAATTACAGATAATATGCCCATTATTCCAGTTCACTGTTACAGTAAATACTTCTTTATACCAAACTTTTCCTGTTCAAATTCTTGCATGGTTTCTATCTCCTGACTTTACTGTGGTTAATACGGTCATCATAATCAAAGACAAAGGCTTGAAAAAAATATTTGCAATCCATTCACTATGTAAGTTTAGTATCCAGCATATCTTAAGGTTTAAAAAAACAACCCTCTACAAAGTTGATTAGAAATCAATAAACTAGACAACTCACAGAAGAAATACACATTGCTAGGAATTAGAGGACATTCTCAGTCTCTTAAAATTTTCAGTGTGGAAACCCTATGATGCAGCTTTTCCACTTCTCCAAGTTTACGCTAGAAAAATATTCTCACTTAAGCAAGGCAGCAGATACAAAGATGTTCTCTGTGAAATTGTTGGTAAAAACTAAAAGTTGCAACATGCATACTACATATACAATTAAGAATTTCTACACTAACATAGAAAGATCTCCAAGATGTAGTGAGTGAAAAAAACAAGTTGCAAGATGATGTTAAAATAAAAATCCACATTATGTATTCCCTGAAATTACAATTAGTCACGTATATGTAAATTGTTGGGAGATAAAAGTTTTAAAAGTTTTACACCAAACCAGTAAGTGTGAGTACTTCTGCAAAGTGGAAGAGTGAATAAGGAGAAAAGAGTGGGGGTGGTTAAAGCATCCCATCTATAGTATTTTATCAGAAATATTTTAAGAAAAAAAAAACAAAACTAAAGAAAATTTATTTAGGTATCACTTGAAAATTTTAAAATTTAAGATTTTAAAACACCTATCTTAAACTTTTTCTTTTGGCCAAGATGTAGTAAAAGGAACTGGAATTACCCTGAAATAAACTTAACTGGACAGAATATACGAAACAATGGCTTTGAACAGGCTGGATATTAGGAAACAAAGGACAGTTATCCCTGAAAGACAGAAAACTACTGAACCAGCTTAATGCCTAGAGTTGCTCGGCCATAATGCAGAGCTCAGTGGACTTCCTGAGTTGAGGACACAGAGTTAAAAGTCCAAGGAGACTAAGGTGGCTTGAGTTTCCAGGGCAGAGTACTAGAAGAGCTGTACAGAGAGCGAGCACTCCAGAAATCTACACTAGGTGCCTGAGTATTCAGCAATATACTGATCAGCACATGCATGTAGAGGAAGCCACCCAAGGCTAGAGAAAGGTTTAGAGGAAAACAGTACCTGGACATCACACAAGGCCAAGGACAGAGCCTATTCCCACTAGCCCTGTCTAGAAAACCTCACAATTCAAGGGGGTAATGAATATTCAAAGTCCTGCCTTAATAGTAGGGAACAATTAGCCCTACACTAAAAGCTGCTCTGCTCTCACCTAACAAATCTTAAAAAACAAGACCTGAAAGGATCAAACTTTTTAAGTAACAATTAAATTCCAGAACAAGCTCAAGAATATTTATAGGAATATAAAAATACATCCAGCACCCAACAAGATAAAATGTATTATGTCTGGCATCCAATAAAAAACTACCAGCAAAGCAAAACAACAGGAAAATAAGACTCACAGTGAGGAGAAATATCAAGCAACAGAAACTTAAAATTAGCAGACATGGATATTAAAAGTTGTTATTCTATGTTGCAAAATTAGAGAAAAGATTGAATATGTAGAGACATGGAATATACACTCAAACTTCTGCATCTCCAAGGTGAAAAATGAAAAACACAGTGGATGAGATTAATGAAAATATTAGTGAACTTGAAGACATAATAAAAAGTCTGAAGTGAAACAGAAAACGCCTAAAAAAACAAAAACAACCCAGTGTATCAGTGACCTATGGGTCAAAGTCTAGCAGACTCGAACCAAAAAGCTCATCAAATCCCAAGCATAAAAAAACAAAGAAAATCAGATCATGGCACATCATAATCAAACTGCTTAAAACCAGTGATAAAAAAATCTTCAAAGCAGTCAGAGGGGAAAAAGACATTACATAAAGAGGAACAAAGACAAAGACGACGGCAGATTTCACACAGGATATAATGAAAGTGAGAAGAGTGGACCAACATCTTTAAATTACTGAAGGCAACAAATGTCAATCTAGAATTTTATATCAAGCAAATATATCTTTCAAAAATACAGGCAGCTACACAAAAATGGAAATAATTCATCAACAACAGCACTCACATTAGAAATGTTAACCTTTAAACATTTAAAAGAAATCCTTCATGTAGAAGGAAAATACAAGAGGTAACAAGTATCTAACACAAAGTAATAAAGAGCACAGGAGCTGAGAACTACGTAGGAAAACATGCAGGACTTTTGATGATCTAAAAAAATTCCATTTTGGAACCCTCTCCTTTTCAAAGTAACAATTTATTTCTAGCTACATTTCACATAGTCTTTAAAGTTGGCAAAGATTTATATAATACTTACCAAACTTAATCATATTCATGGCAATATGAAACCAAAAGTTCATGATTTCTAAGGCAAGGTTATTAAGTCTACCTCTCTAGGGCTTTAAGACTTACAGGTGAGTACTTAATTGTAGTTCTTCTTCTTAGTCCAAGCCCTAAGATTTAATACAGAATATAATTTTGCTTACACTATAGACTAATAGAACCAGATTTCACATACCAACAGATGGCCTGATACTACCAAGTACTCTGAACAGAAGCTCAATTTTACTTTATATCCATCGTGGATTAAAACGGCAGAAAGTCGCAAATAAACTTTCAGACACACAAGAACAAAAGGTATTTTCATAAACTTTAAGCTTGGTAAACTAGGGCATTAAGGAACTGATATCCAATGTCTTGTGGAATACCAACTTATATAAGCACTTCCACAAGCATACCACATTCTCTCCCCAATTATCATTTTTAAGACTCTGTTCCCCACTGATGAACACACACCTTAGGTAATACCTGCTTGACTAGGGGACCAATAAAAAGTAGACAACCTCTCCCCAACCCAAATGGACCAATAAAAATTGAGTATAAATCCACTGGTGTTCTATTTCATAACCAAAATGTAAAAACACATTTCCATTAATAAAACAAGGCAGATTAATTCAATAAACATGTAGATTTATTTTAAATCAGTTTGGTACATGATACAGATTGGTTTTGCAGTTTTGGGTGAACTGAAATAGAAATTTCTAAATACAGCAGTGTCTGTCTGTGCAACAAACATCCCTAAGATAAAATAAGGTTAACTGATAGAACTACACCTGCATTAACAAATCAGATGAAAAATCTGAAAAGGTTTCTACATACCTTCTGGATTAAAAAAAACCCAAAAAATCATTAATGGCTCAAGATATTCAATTGCTAAAGGAAGAGGGAAGGGGCGGAAATTAGTCCAAAAAGGCTGTGAGTTGTTGCAAGAGCTCCTCTGTGGATTTGCTCAATCTAACTTCCTTATGATGATTTTGTTGTCAGAGTGGTGCTCAAAATTACAGAAGGTGAGAGTTGTCAAATCAAGCTACATTTTCATAAAATTTGCGACTTGTGTTGACATTAATGTATGGCAAGGTATTCATTATCCAGGTAAATGACAATTATACCATTGTATCGAATTTTTGCCACTTTGGGAAGGAATGGAAATTCTGTTTATTTCCAAATGCACTTTATAGCTTATAGCACTCACAGCCATGGCACCATAAAACTAACAGCCATGGCACCATAATAAATTTTGTGAGGTACCTAGAATATTAGTACTAATGGAAACACAAAAGTATGAGGTAAACTAACCTACCTTTTTCTAATCCAGAGATTTTAAACAAGTAAGGCACTTGAAAATATTAGGTGTATGTACAAGTGTACAAGTAAAACAAACTTTAGCTGTACCAACAAGAAACAGAAAAACAGTAAATCTTCATTTTAAGACCCTTTAATATAATTATCTAAATAAATGCAGGAAGTTTTCGGTTTATGAAATGGACCAAAGCAATCTGTCTTTCTCCCACTATAAAATACTGAAAACCAAGTGCTAAGCTGAGCCACTACTGGCTAAAGACACTAAAATGAAAAAACTTTAAATGATAATCTAAAAAAGGCCCATTTTAAACTAACTTAAGCCTCTGAACTAATTAACTCAATATGTCAAAGGCAGGGGATGGTAACCCTTTTAAAATTTGTTCTAAATTAAAAAAAAAGAAACAACAAAAAACAAACGAGTGCTTCATAAAAAAAACTATAGAAGTCAAAGTATGCATGCTCATTAGATTATGGGAATTGAAACCAAGAAGAAAGGGAGGGAGAGAAGAATAAAGAAAGCAAGCTCAATCTATTCACATAGGGTAGTCATAAAACAATATTAAAGATCTACAGTAATCTAACCAACCAAAAAGCCTTAGATTTTCTGAAATTACACTGGTCACATTTGTTGCCTGAAAACTTAAAATGATTGTCTCCTTAAAGAGTTAGTAAATAATTCTAAAAATGATTACCTTCTTGCCTCACGAAAGTTACTTTTCAAGAAAGCTTGGTGGAAATTCTTTCAAGGTAAAATGTTAAGATATTTTTGAAGTACATAGGAAAATAAAATTAAACCAATTATATCTCTAATTATACTTTTTTAACAGCCATAAGAAAAACGTTGAGAGGCTTAATACACAAATGCTTTCAACTTTGTGTAATACCCTTTACGTTAAGTTATTCAGCTCTGAAATAGACAAGCTTTCAATTAAATAGTAACAGTATAGTATGTCAAAGCAAGCTTACTACTGTTCACTTCAACAGTTTCATCCTCAGAACCAACCTTTACCTTCCTTAATGTGAAAGAACAAATCACCAACAGTTAAAAGTTAACAGTCTACCTACCTTTTAGTCTGTCTTTTAAGGCACTGTTCCTTATTTTCTCAATGATATAAGGTGCTTTGCAAAGTATCAACAATAACCTGCTATACACTAATGGTTTGTATCCCTTCATTTCGTTAAATCTGGAATGTAATTCCCTGTGTGGCATCTTATTTCTAATGTAGAAAAAATAACTTATTAAGCATAAAAGTTTACTCTAAGGATACAGTTTAGTGCTATTAAATTTATAAATTTAATTTTTTAAATGATAGCCAAAAATCCACCTGACTGATGCTCATTTGGCACATTCTTCTCAATTCTGGTTGCTAAACTATATCCTGAGTTAGGATGAAAGTAACGCAGCATTCAAGCTTTAAAATGACTAAATTTAAACTGCCAAAAAAGTCATGAGGTTGTCTGCGAAGGACAGACAATATTTTCCATCACTTACAAAAAGTTACATTTGGCATGTCAAGGATAGAGAACATAATCCCACAGCAGCAGCCATTTAAAATAAAAGAAGACAGCCATAGGATTCATGCAGAATTTTTTAAATATTCCCATTGAGCAAAATGAACGAACTGATTTTTCAAGGACGGTGCTCCAAATTATCCCATATGCATCCTTTGGAAATTTAAAGATCCTGGAATAGCGTCTTCCATGTGGGATAGCTTGAAAGATATTTTGGTTTCAGTGAATCATACGAATGAACTGCCAGTCTGTGCTACTTTGATGGTGTTTTACAGAGTGTGGTAATTTCGTTCTTTAGATTTGCAGAATTTATAAAGAAAGAAAATTACAGCTTGAACACCCAAGACAAGGACAATTCCTCCAATGAAACTGGCTGCATCAAAGGTAGACTTCCGTGCAGGTTGTGAGGTTGGAGTCACAGTGGTATTTGTTGTACCTATAAGATAGAAATAACAATCCTTAGTAGGTCTCCTGTTCCAGTCTTTCATGGTAATTTTAAGACCCATCTGAGCTTTTATTTTCACTATGTTAAAGTCTATAAAGTATTTCCTCTTATCTTTAACAGCTAGAATTTATCCCTAAGTGAGTAAGATAATTTATTAATACCATTCTTCATTCTGTCCAGGGATATCAAATAGTCAATGTTGCTATATTATTTCAAATAAGAAATAGATTCTCCTGGTATATAAACTATGTCCTGGAAAAAAACAAAAAATAAACAAACTATGTCCTGGGAAAATATCAGACACTCTTAGAATTTGCAATAATTTCTTCAAACTATCTATTTTATTACTTAACTCATTAATTTGTAATTAACATACAAGGATTGAATGAGCATATGAAGGAATATTAGTTATCATAACATTAGCTATTAACATTGCCAAAATATTCCTTAAAATAGTGAAATATTAACATCTGTGTTGAAAATTCATATGGCTTTTGAATTTAACTAGACACTATAAGTAAAAATGTCTCAATTTTCCAAGTTTCAAAAATAATCAAGAAGCATCTGCAAAGTTATAATTTCAACAAGCAAAAGAACATGTCATTAAAGGCATCTTAAATAGTACTTCGCCAGAAAATTTTTACATTATGAGAAAGTATTACCAAGTCATAGGAAAAAGAGCACAGCTACTTGAATTTTTTCAGGGTACAAAATATTTCAAATGGAAAAAAAACACAAGATTAAGACAGCCTCATCCATTTTAATAAAAAGCAATTTCTTATTTAAATTAAGTACTTTCATAAACATAATATCCAATAAACACTGGCTCTGGTGGCTGTATTAAGTGGGCAGCTTTAAAATTAATTACAATGTCATATTTCTTCCTGTGAAAACAGAATGGCTTCATTGAAACTGAAAGCAGAAAACTGAAGCCAAAGGAATCAAAAAAGCAGGTAAAGATTCATCATATCAAGACAACAGTGTACTTTAAATATGGATAGACAGGTTCCTAACCTGTGTACCTAGGCATAATCTAAACATGACTTAGTTTGCAAAAAATCAAATCAAGAATTTCCACATGCATTTTCAATAGTTTAAAGGGATGCTAAGAAATGACATGACATATGGTGAGGTGCATATCAGGTAGTGAACCTGGCTTTTGAGATCTTTCTCAGTAAAAAGAATGGATGTGTTATCTTCCCTCAAATGACACAATCAGTTCATAGTATTTAACTTTTTTAAGTTATAACAAATTAGATTTTACCTTCAAGTTCTGAGAGAATTTTGGATAAAAATTGTGTCATGCCAAATGCGGTTACACATCAAAAAACTAGAAAAGGACTTTCGGCAAATCTATTATTACTGCTTTAACAGCGCATACCTTGGTTCCCTGCTAAATGTAAGAGATGAATTTCAGTCCATAGCTACCTATGAACAAAACTGAAAATGCTGGTATACAGTAAAAGCCAACATTCTATACACATTATACATCATTGTCAGTTTTAAAAAAACTTCAATTACCTGATGTAGGGACTGTGGAGGAAGCTGTAGTAGAGGAAGGCAGAGTTGTTGTGATTTTAGCTGGAATATAAACAAAATGCATTAAGTAAAAAAAAAACCTTAAATTTCTAACTTCCCATTTACATTGCATTATTTCTTTAAAAATAACGCTACCAACCTCAATGTGCTTTTAATTTTTTTTTTTAGAGAATAAAGGCCAATTTTCCGTTAATGGTTCACATTTCCAGGAATACTAGCATTTAAGTGTATTTAAAAATAAAATTCTGTTAAGATCTGTTTTTTTTTTGTTTTTTTTAAAGATTTATTTATTTTATTTATTTATCCCCCCCTTGCCGCTTGTGTTGCTGTGTCCATTCGCTGCGTGTCTTCTCTGTGTCTGCTTATCTCCCCCTTGCTGTGAGGTCTTGCCGCATCAGCCCAACGCACCGCTCAGGCCGGCGTGCCCTCACAAGGAGGCCTCGGGAAGCAAACCCGGGCCTCCCATATGGTAAACGGGGGCTCTATCCATTGAGCCACACCCGCTTCCCGATCTATGTTTATATCTATGTATAAAACCTATGAATATATCTGGGCAAAGTTTAAAAAAAGACACAGAGAAGGCAAACCATTAGTATTTGGGTAAGAGAACAGTAGGCACTTTGAATAACCTTGTTTCTAAGAAAAGAATTATTAATCTTAAAAATCTTGGTAAGAAACAATACAACCTAAGTGTTTCTTTTACAGGTATCAAGATTTGCCTTATCTTTACTTTCTTCATTTCAGGGGTCACAAACTTTTCTTAAAGGGGCAGATAAATATTTTAGGCTTTGCAATCCAGTAATTTAGGTTTTGCTAAAATAACTCAACTCTGCCAGTGTAGTACAAAAGCAGTCAAAGACAACATGTAAATGTATGGACATGGTTGTGCTCAAATAAAACTTTATTTATGCAAACAGGTGTTCTGTGGCCATAGTTCCTGACCCCAATTTAGATGACAAGAACCCAAGGGTAAACTTTACTCTACCACACTGCATGAGTTTAAAATATCTGATGAGGCCTCTAAAGAAATGTACAGTCTGATAAGAATTAGTTTGAATGAAAAAAACTTTAGAACTGAAGCACTATTTAATAAGAGAGCCTCAAAATAATGATGTCTATTATGTACCAGGTGCCATTTCTAGAAAGAAAGGTCCTGGATACGCTTTATACATGTTAATATTTTCCTAGTATCAAATGACTTAAGAGCTAAACAAATTCAGAGTTTGCTGGAGCATTTGGGAAAGATTTCACCAAGAGGTTATCCTTAAAGTTACAGTTCAAATTTTTGGAAAGTGAGAGGGCAATATTGTAGGCAAGAGGCCTCAGGAGTCACTGGTCTTTGACCATTTCCTAGGAAATAATTAGGTTAAGTCAGGCTCTATAAGGGGAGGGGCTGCTTCACTACTAAGTTGTGCTTACTCTGATGGGACGGTGCAGATGATTGGGAGGCAGGGGTTGGCAACAGAAGGAAGATTAATTACATGAGCTTTATATTTTTATGAAAAATGCAAGGTGCTCTATAAATGTCAGTTTTTGCATTGTTTAAAAACAGGATTTGAGGGCTAAAGAGCATTTGGAAACAAATGTTACATCTGTTTGACTAATGTACATACTGAATCAATTTTACTTCAAAGTGATATGCTTAACCCACAAATGAGACAAGGGGTCAAATAACTGTTGATCACGCACAGTAACGATGCAATCGTTCATCTTATATTGCCTTTAAAACAAACAAACTAAAACAAAAATCTCAACAGCAGTAAACATCCTCCTGAATTCCACTAACACAGAAGGGGAAATACTGTGCTGTAACAATAATTACACTCCAAAAGAATGGGCCTGACAGCTTTAAGACCAAGAATATCGCTACAAAATAGATTTATAAAGACTGGGATCCTCATACGAGTATACTGCCCATATCCCAAGGTGAACAGGATCCTAGAAGACTAAGACATTCTAATTTCTACAGGACCATAAATAAATAGGGTGTTTAATGCTTATTTCTGAAAGCTCTGGTCTGATTTCTTCTGTTAGTATTGCTGATACTATGAATATTAATGACCGCTATGCCAATACTGACGATGTGTTCATGCACATTTGCATCCTTTTCTCTTTTCCTGCGAGCACTGCTATACAATCTACCCACCTTGTTCTTGATTAGACAGGTCACCTCTAACTTCTCCATGGAGCAAACAACTTTAAGAGAAATATTTACTAATTTCTAAAATTATACTAACAATGCTTACATATTTAACCACTAAAAAGTTATCCATCAAGAGTTTAAAAATCCTGAGAGGAGGAGGAGGAGGAAAGAAGCCAATCATTTTGGATTACCTGTAGAACTGGTTGGCAGCGGAACAGTAGGAGCTATTAAAAAAAAAAAGAAGAAACACATAAATCTAAGTGGTCTAAAGTATCACAATCCATATAAACCTGTTTCCTACCCTGAAGTCATTTGAGTACTACTTTCACAATTTTTTACATTTCTTAAGTAACCACCTGTGCACAAGACTGACAGTTGCCCCCACCCAGTATCATTCTCTCCTTCAGAAAAAGAACCATGTATTTTCAGGGATAGCCATCCTCTTCCCAGGAAAGACATTCCTTAGCCTCCCTTGCAGCTAAGTGGCATGTGCAACTTCTTTCTAGAAGGTAGATCCGGACCTTTTTCTTTCCCTTCCCTCTTCCTGCTGGCAGAAAAATCAATGTGACGGCTAGAACATAAGCACCCATCTTGGACAGGAAGCTTAAAACCTTTTTTGAGGAATAGTATAATATAAACCAAAAAGGAGCCTGAATCCCTAATGGTTGTAGAGCTACCACTCTAGCCCTGTAACTGCTCTCTAGCCCCAGACTTTCTTTAGAAAAAAATTTGTCAATTGCTTAAACCATGGTAATTTGGGGGTTTGTGTCCTTCACAGTTGCAACTAATTCTAATTGATACATCATCAAATAAAGTAATGGCTATTACTTATTCACTTTTTCTTTAAATCCACGTCTTTCAACTTTTTTTTCTTTTGCTTTATCTGGTCTTTAAGCAATATCATATCATCACTGGACTGTTATTATTAGTTTTTCCTAACATTCTAAAACTATTAAAAATGCTTGTTCATGTACCACCTAAAATGCATACCACATTATTATGCACCCTACAGAGGATAATAAACTGATCTAATACAAATTCAATTCTCAGTTACAAAGTTCAAAGTTCAAGATGGGGAGGGGAAAAAGGATAGGGAAACTGCTACCAGAATTGAACAGTTAAATGTAGTCCTTCAAGGTTACGGACACATTCCAGAAAAATCTTTTGCTCTATTCAGTTGGAATACATGCACCAAATTAGCAGTTTGACTTTCCCACCAATTTATAATCTCATTAGGAAAACTAGATACGGTTTCATTTAGGAATTTTAACTATTTCCTGGGTAAAAAGTAAAAGGTAAAGAGTAGTTAAGTTCCTAAAATTAAAGGAAATGGATGAATACAGAGAAAATTCATTTATTCATTAGCTGTGACAATCTCCAGCACCAAACTCCATAACCAAGCACATGTTGGAACAGGATGCCCAGGACTGTAAAATGCAAATACAAAGTATACACTGCAATGAATTCCTGGAAGAACTTAAAAAAAAAAAAAAGGAAGAGGCATCTGCACTTACAGCATTCCACAGTACAGATAAATCACTAAACTAAGTTCAAAACATCCTTTTATCAATCAATAGCGATAGTTTTTTGTTTTTTTTGCTATTTTTGCACCCCCATTTCTAACAAGATCAGAATCATGGAAATGCTTCAAACACAACATTGAAACAAGGCATCCCAAGGTAACAATTTTCTTCACCTCTGTGGCCATTTTCCCCAACAGCAAAAATAAATACTTACCAGAACAGAATTCTGTGCCATTCACCACATGGCAATCACTAATTGTTGAATTATGTGAACAGTAGCTCTTATCTGTTACAAAAAAGACAAACAAAACAAACTGACCAATGGAACCACTCATATTATCTTTGACTTTGCTACTAAGCTCCACAATAGCTTCTAAAAAAATTAAATCTAAGCATAAACACTTTAGATGTCCACAGACCAACAAATATTCCATTATTCTCCTTTTCTCATTGTCTTTGCATATTAGAAGGGGTATTAAAATTTATCCTTTTAAAATCTAAAACCCACATGAACATATAAAACAGATAACTTTGAAACACAAAGAGCTCAGAATTGTGCTGTGGCTACTGTACAGTCAAGGAAGGCTGCCAGAACCCACAAGAGAGGGCTGAGTCAGTAGGGAGAAGTGGCCAGGATCTAAGAAAGGCTTAGTAAGCAGGGGAGGTGTCCCAATGGCAGCAGGATCTACGTTCCAGATCTTTCTAAAATAAAGCCTTTTGGGCATGGATAGGCAGACTTAGAGGAGGAGAAAGAGCGCCCCGCCCCCCAACATATCCTAAAGTGGGCATCTGTTCTCTAAAACTTGCCAACTCCTATGTACTGCCATACATGAAGAGGTGTACCCTTAAATTCCATTTTATGACCTAAAAAACTATGACTCTTATACTTTAATTTTAAAAGAGTTTTTGGAACTTTGTTATATAGTGGTATAATTTCAAGGACTCTTAAATTCTTCACCTAAGAATAAAGAAACTTAACATGTAGTTTGGGCTTTTTATTTTTAAAAAATCTGATATACTGTTTTGCTGTTTAAAAAAAAAAAATGCAACCACCTTACATTACGTGCCATAATCCCATGGTCCTAACATAAACTTCATTGGGCATTTCAACATACTTCCATAGCTCTTTATCCCTCAATCCAGTGTACATACAGGCAACTTACTTTAAAACTTAACAAAAACACAGGAAAGTCAACTATCTCTCCAACCCATTTCCCCCATATGTAAATATTCAAAAAGTTTCAAAAGGACTCTAACTAATCTTGAAAAACAACTACAGATAAACGTCTCAAATCACCCAAAAAGGGAAAATACCACATCTTTATTTCATAACTCATTTCAGTGAATTAGCACTCTGAATCCTTCCAAGAGTCTAAAATCTGTCTTCCTTTAAAAGCTATTAAGCCTTAATTACTGAATTTAAGGAAATGAAAAGGGCGGAGGGAAGACAAGAAGAGATTTATGGGGTGGGGGTGTTAAGCGACTGGCCCTTTAAAGGAAAGCATTTAATTCTCAAAATAAATAGTGCACACTAACCTAAATGTGCTACATAATTTGCAAATATTCAGGAATATACTATAGTGTATTTTTAAAATGTTGCAACAAAATAGTTTTATATTCTCAAAATTAAAGCAATCCAAAGTTTCTTACCTTCTTTACATTCTACCCAGAAGCAAGTAGTATTAGCAACACTAGCATTAACACAGGATAAGCAGTTGTTGTAGCTTTCACAAGTTCCTGGAGGGAAAATGTATGAAGTTAATGAATTCACTGGTATCTCATTTCAACTTTGTTCTATTTTTCCTTTTTAAACAAAATTACATTATATACTATTGTTACTAATCACTAATTCAGAGAAAAAGTAGCTTTATAAAAACTGACCAAGAAATTCCAATCATTATAAACTATGAAGCCAAAGTAAAATCAACTGAAAATAAACCAACCAACAAAAACAAGATAGTGGGTACCTAAACAATACTTTTCACAGAATAACTATTTGAAAGACATCTATAAATGTTCAGGTTTCTAGGGGCATTTTAATGCATCATTAAAAACTAAAAAATAGAAATACTGGGGGGAAAGCATTTTTCCCTAAAAGGCAAGGCCACAACTACATATATGGAAATCACTGCCTCCAAAACATCAAATTAGACACTGAGACTTTTAGTAGTAATATATAAAATGTATCACAAGTTGAACCCCAGCTCCAATGATGTCTATTCTGAAAATGAGTTAACTTGCAACAGAATCACAATTCATAAATGATCCACTATTACAGGGTCCACCACAATAGGAGGATAAAAAATACCCGGAGAAGCCACATTTGTGTACATAATTCATAAGGTCGTTGTAAAAAAAATAATTTAAGCCAAATGGTCCAGAAATAAGACCTCTAAAAATGTTAATTCCAATTCAATGTCTGGACATCTGACTGGAATCCAGAATTGGGCTCTGTTGTGGACAATCCCATTTGTTTTCCCCCTGCCTAAACAGTAGTTCTGCACAGAAGCACCGCCTTCCAATGCTTTTTCCTTAGTATTTACTAGAGGGCAGAAAGTAAAAATAAGGTATACCTCTTCGGTGTTATCATACAGATTTTAAAATGTTGTTTAAAATCTTTTGTGCTTGATAATGACTATCTGGGTAGCAAAGCTAATGTTATTTACAAAGGACTGAACTTGCTATCTTTCAGACTACAGCTTATCCAACTACGATTTCCAAAAAATACAAATCTTTTAAATATGGATTTCAATAACACAAAGGCAATTAACTTGATATTTCCAAGTTCTGTTTAAGCACACACACACCCCTACAATTCTGGGAGGAAAGTGCCCAATAAACAAGAGACAAAAAATATTTTGCTCTATCATTTTAAAAACAGTGCAGTTAAAATTCACAGTATTAAACTGCAACTTCTCTCCTCGTTTTCGAATTATAGTCCTGAATCTATCTTTAGGCTTTAAACTTAATTGCGAATCTGACTTTAATATAAATTATATTATATATTAAGCTTATTATATATTTTGTTACATTAAACTTATATGAAATACAAAAACTAGGGAAGGCGTTGTGGAACAGTATGATCAGCATGAAAAAATTGACCCAAATCCTTACACTTCAGCAATCTTTCGGTCAAGAAGCCAGGTTATTCCTTACTCAATATTAACTAGAACGACCAAGCATATCAGATTGCAAGTTTTAAACAGTCTTTCTTCATTTTATTAACCCAACTTACCTTCCCTTTTTAGCAGCCCCTATTCGACTGCAGAGATTTTTTAAAGTGTGTCCCCCCCCCCCGGAGAAAATAGACCTGGATTCCAACCTCAGCTCCACCACCCTACACGGCCCCGGGAGAGTTATTTTATCTCGGTTTCATCTACCTCCTAGGTTTCAGCACCTACTACCTGGATTTGCCTTAAGTACCAAAGAGACATGTGCAAACCACTAGATAATACTTTTTTCCTTTGCACAAAGCATGGAGCGTAAAGTTTTCATTAACTAAACGCTCAAATCTCAGACATACCAATGCGCAAACTCAATGTTAACTAAACCTCAGGCGACTTTTCTCCGATCCAAGTCTGAGACACCAAAGAACAGTAAGGTCTAAGTTTCTCCTTCGCCAACTTCCGGAGAAGCCGCTGTCCGGAGAGAAGACCTGAGTGAATCTAAACCACCAGCCCAGGAAAGGGAGTTCGGTCTCGCCACCAGCCTTCGAGGCGCGTCGCCTCGCCCCCCACACAAGCCCACAGCCGCCGCCGCGGAAGGAAGCCACGTCCCCTCTTCCAAGCCTGAGGCGAGGCTGGGGATTACGAAGCACTTTTTAAAAGCATCTTGGCGTGAAACACCTTGGGGATCGGAAACAGCCCAACGGCCACCGGGTAGCGCCGGCCCCCTCCCACCGCGGCCCTTCCCACCCACCCCGCGCCCGGCCGCGTCCCGCACGCGAGGCGCGCCGCCATGTTGCCGGAGTCGCCACCGCACCCGGAGCGCGGCCCGCCCTGGCCCGGCGCGCGCGGGGGGCTGGAAACGGCTCGGCGAGCGCAGAAAACCCGTTGGGCCGGCGCCCACCTGGTACTGGAGTGGTGGCCGTAGTGGGGGTCGTCGCGGACGTCAGGGTTTTGGTGGTGGTGGGCGGCAAAGTGGGTTTAGTCGTGGTCGGAGTGAAGCTGGTGTTCTGAGCCGCGGACAGCACACAGAGCGCGGCCAGTGAAGCGGCGGCCCAAAGCAGCCGACCAGAGAGCCCCGACATCGCGTCCTCAGCGCTGGCGCTCGGGCGAAAGTTGCGGCGAACAACACTCACTCCGTCCTCTGCGGCGCTGCCTCCCCGATTCCGCTCCGCTCCAACCCCCCCTCCCCCTACCCTCGGATGCCGTGGGGTCACGTGAGGGGCCCCGGACCGCGGCGTGCGGGGGCGAGGCGGAGGCGGGGCGTGGGGCGTACCAAGGGGAATCCGCGGGAGGTGGGAGCAGAGGCGGCAAGAGTGTCCCACAAAGCTACTTTACAATAGGGAAGCTACTTCTAATAGCGCAGACAAGGGCTTTTCTTTTCCTCAGATTACCACCTAGGACGCGGCGGGGCTCTTCTGGCTCCTGTGATAGGGACGGCCCCCACCCTGGCTTGCATGGATCAACCTACGTGACGTGGCGTACGGCGTCCACCTGAGCGCCCTGAGAGGCTGGAATTCAATGACCCCACGTGACCTCCGAGGCCGCGCTTCCTAGGCCCTAGTGCGAAGGCGCGGAAGTTGTTTCCGCGCGGCGTACTTACAGCTTGGGCGGAACGAAGTTTATGCTGTGCCGCTCTGTCTTCAAGGTGCTTCCATATAACCCCAGTGGGGCCGGCGCTTTCTTCCTTAAAAATCGACTTTTCTGGAAGTAACCCTTTGATGGGATTCTCCGGGGAAATGTTAAGGAGTTTGTACTTCGCAGCCCACGTAGTATGAGTGTTTGAGGCATCAAAAGAAAGCAGTCTCCTGCCGCTCAGCCGGAACTACGAACCATCTGTCTCTAGCACACTTTCTCCAACTGCCTTTGGCGGCTTTCTTACTGATACTGAAAAACTAGTGGTAGCGGCCCCCGGTGTCACCCAACGTAAGTCAGAATCAGGCGGTCTCAGTTGGAAGGTCGTCTAGTCTTTTGCCACCTCCATTTTATAGGTGAAGAAAAGGACACTCAGAAAAGTCAACTGACTTACACTCAGGATTGCTTAGCATCAGAGATGGATTTTAAAGTGCCTGTTAGTGCTCACTGCTCAGGCTTTTAGTTAGGATGAGCGCCATCTGATGCACAGTCTTACCAAAATATTTGCAAGTGCAGCCATGCATATAAAGCTTATATCTAATGGTAAAACTTAGGCTTTCAAAACTATATTTAATTGCAGTCTGTTTCCAGTTATTTTATATTTATCATGTGATTTTTACAATAATATTTTAATTAGAAAATTTGTAGGTATACAGACATGTAAAATAAAGTGTTGTCATATACCACCACCATCCCCCCCCCCCGCCATTATTGACACTTTGCATTAGTGTGGTACCTTTGTTACAGTAGAAAAAAATACTGTAATTGTACAATTAACAATAGTGCATAGTTTACATTAGAATGTATTTTTCCCTGATATGCCACCCTAATATTTTGCATTAGTGTAAAATTGTTATAATTAATGAAAGAACATTTTTATGATTGTACTACTAACTATACTATCGTTTACAATATGCTTCGCTATGTGGTAGTCCTTTGCTTTATCTTTTAATTTTTATTCTAGTAACATACATACAGCCTAAAATTTCCCCTTACAACCACATTTCCGTATATAATTAAGTATTGCTAATTACACTTAAAACAGTGTGCTGCCATCACCACCATCCATTTCCAAAACTTAACACTCAACCCAAATAGAAAGTCTGTACAAATTAAGCATTTTAATTCTCCATTTCCTATCCTAACCCAGTCCCTGGTAATCTGTTTTCTAGATTCTCTGTGAGTTTGCATATTCTAATTATTTCTTACCAGTGAGATCATCCAGTATTTGTCCTTTTGTGTTTGGCTTATTTCACACAACTTAATATCTTCAAGGTTCATCCACGTTGTTGCATGAACCAGAACTTCATTCCTTCTTAATGCTGAATAATGGTCCATTGCATGTATATACCACACTTTGTTTATCCATTAACTGGTTGATGGACACTTGGATTG
This sequence comes from Cabassous unicinctus, assembly GCA_029593785.1. Lineage (NCBI taxonomy): Eukaryota > Metazoa > Chordata > Mammalia > Cingulata > Chlamyphoridae > Cabassous > Cabassous unicinctus. The sequence goes on from JAQZBX010013654.1 coordinate 33,828, forward strand.
CTTCCATGTTTTGGCAATTGTGAATAATTTTGCTATGAACCTCAGTGTGGAAATATCTGTTCTATTCCTGCTTTCAATTCTTTGGGGAAGAGGGATTGCCAAGACATATGTTAATTCTATACTTAGCATTCTGAGGAACTGCCAAATTGTCCTCTACAGCGGATGCACTATTTTCGGTTCCAACCTGCAATGAATGAGTGTTCTTATTTCTTCCCATCCTCTCCAACACCTGTAATTTTCTGTTTTTTGAAATAGTGGCCATTTTAGTGAGTGTGAAATGGTATCTTATAGTGGTTTTGATTTGCATTTCCCTAATAGCTAATGATAATAGCTAATAATAGCTAATGAGCATCTTTTCATGGGCTTTTTTTTTCTTTATTAGAGGGAACTTCTGAATTTACAGAACAATCATGCAGAAATACAGAATTCCCACCCCACCACCACCATTTTGCATTGGTATGGAGTATTTCTTAAAATTGATGATAGCAAATTTTTATAATTGTACTATTAACTAAAGTCCATGGTTTAACTTAGAGTTCACTGTATAGTTCATGGATTTTTAAAAAAATTTTATTCTGTTACCATATATACAATCTAAACTTTCCCTTTGTAATCATATTCAGATATATAATTCAGTGCTGCTAATTCAGTTTACAGTGTTGTGCTACCATCACCACTATCCATTACCAAAATATTTCCGTCATTCCAAATAGGAACCCTGCACATTTAAAGCCTTAACTTCTCATTCCCTATCCCCACCCCATCCCCTTGTAGGCTATATTCTAGATTCTGACTTTATGAGTTTGCTTATTCTAATTGTTGCAAAACAGTGAGCTCATACAATATTTGTCCTTTTGGGTCTGGCTTATTTTACTTAATATGTTGCCTTCAGGGTTCATCCATGTTGTTGCATATATCAGGACTTCATTCCTTTTTACAGCTGAATAATATTCCATTGAATGTATATACCACATTTTGTTTATCCATTCATTGGTTGATAGATTCTTAAGTTGCTTCCATCTTTTGCCGATTGTAAATAATGCCACTGTGAACATCAATGTGCAAATAACTGTTTGAGTCCCTGCATTCAACTCTTTTGGTTATATGCTTAGTAGTGGGATTGCCAGGTCATATGGTACTATACTTAGCTCTCTGAGGACCCTTCAAACTGTCTTCTACAATGGCTACACCATTTTACATTGCCAGCAGCAGTGAATGAGTGTTCCTATTTCTACACAACTTCTCTAACACTTTATTTCCATTTATATAATAGCAGCCATTCTAATGGGTATACAATAGTATCTCACTGGATTTTTTGTTTGTTTTTATTTTTATTTTTTAGGACATACTGGGGATTGAACCTGGGACCTCGTATATGCGAAACAGGCACTCAACCACTGAGCTACACACACTCCCCTCTTACTGGGTTTTAATTTGCATTTCCCTGATGCAGTGGTATTGAGCATCTTTTCATGTGCTTTCTGGTCATTTGTATATTGTCTTTGGAAAGATGTCTGTTTACGTCTTCTGCCATTTTTTTAATTGGGTTGTCTTTTTGTTAAGTTGAAGGATTTCTTATATATTCTGGATATTAATCCTTTATCAGATATGTGGTTTCCAAATATTTTTCTCCCATTGTGTAGGTTGTCTTTTTACTTTCACGATAAAGTCCTTTGAAGAACAAAAGTTTCTAATTTTGATGAGGCCCCATTTATCTATTTTTTCTTTTGTTGTGCTTTGGGTGTAAAAATCTAAGAAACCATTGCCTAACAAAAGGTCCTGAACATGCATCCCTATGTTTTCTTCTAGGAGTTTGACAGTTTTAGCTCTTATATTAAGGTCTTTGATCCATTTTGAGTTTTATTTTTGTACATGGTGTAAAGAGGGGTCTTCCTTCCTTTCCTTTTGCAAATGGAGAATCCAGTTTTTCCCAGTACCATTTGTTGAAAAGACTGTTCTTTCCCAATTGAGTGGTCTTTGCTACATTGTTAGAAATCAGTTAGCCATAAATGTGAGGTTTGATTTCTGAGCTCTCAATTCTATTCCATTGGTCTATATGTTTGTCCTTTTGCCAGCACCATGATTTGATTATTGTGCCTTTGTAATAAGTTTTAAGATCAGGAAGTATGAGTCCTCCATCTTCATTCTTCTTTGTCAAGATGGCTTTAGCTATCTGGGGCCCCTTACCCTTCCATATAAGTTTGATGATTGGCTTTTCCATTTCTGCAAAGAAAGTTGTTGGAATTTTGATTAGGATTGTATTGAATCTATAAATTGCTCTAGGTATTATTGACATCTTCATAATACTTGGTGTTCCAATTCATGGACACAGACTATCCTTCCCTTTGTTTAGGTTTTCTTTAATTTCTTTTAACAATGTTTTGTAGTTTTCTGTGTACAAGTCCTTTACATCTTGGTTAGATTTATTCCTAGATATTTGATTCTTTTAGCTGTAGTTGTAAGTGGAATTTTTTTTCTTGATTTTTTTCTTCCAATTGTTCATTTCTTGTATATAGAAACACTACTGATTCTGAGGTGTTGATCTTGTATACTGCCACTTTGCTGAATTCATTTAATAGCCCTAGGAGCTTTGTTGTGGATTTTTCAGGATTTTCTATATATAGGATCATATCATCTGCATATAGGGAAAGTTTTACTTCTTCCTTTTCAATGTGGATGCCTTTTATTTCTTTTTCTTGCTTAACTGCTCTGGTTAGAACTTTCAGAACAATGTTGAATAATAGTGGTGACAATGGGCATCCTTGTCTTGTTTCCAATCTTAGATGAAAGCTTTCAGTCTTTCACTATTAAGTATGATGTTAGCAATGGGTTTTTCATATATGACCTTTATCATGTTAAGGGAGTTTCCTTCTATTCCTAGATTCTTAAGTGTTTTTATCAAGAAATGAAAAGATGATGGATTTCGTCAGATGCCTTTTTTGGTATCAGTGGAGAGGATCATGTGGTTCTTTCCCTTCATTTTGTTAATGTGGTGTATTACATTAATTGCTTTTCTTATGTTGAACCACTCTTGCATAACTGGGATAAATCCCACTTGATCATGGTGTATAATTCTTTTAATGTGTATTGGATTCAATTTGCAGGTATTTTGTTGAGTTTTTGCATCTATAGTCATAAGAAATTGGTCTGTAATTTTCTTTTCTTGTAGTATCTTTATCTGGCTTTGGTATTAGGGTGATGTTGGCCTTATAGAATGAGTTAGGTAGTGTTCCCTCCTCTCAGTTTTTTGGAAGAGTTTGAGCAAGATTGGTATTAATTCTTCTTAGAACGTTTGATAAAATTCATCTGTGAAGCCTGGACTTTTCTTCATTGGGAGGTTTTGATCACTGATTTAATCTCTTTACTTGTAATTGGGCTGTTGAGAGCTTCTTTTTCTTGTAGAGTCAGTATAGGTTGTTCATGTGTTTCTAGGAATTTGTCCATATCATCTAGGTTGTCTAATTTGTTGACCTACTGTTTTTCATAGTATCCTCTTATGATCCTATTTATTTCTGTTGGATCGGTAGTAATTTCCCCCTCTCATTTCTGATTTTATTTATTTGTCTCTCTCTCTTTTTTTCTTTTTCAGTCTAGATAAGAGTTTGTCCATTTTATTGATCTTTTCAAAGAATCAACTTTTGGCTTTGATAATGCCCTCTATTTTTTATTTTCTATTTCATTTATTTTTGCTCTAATCTTTATTTCTTTTCTTCTTATTGCTTTGGGTTTAGTTTGCTATTGTTTTCCTAGTTCCTTCTAAGTGTGCAGTTAGGTATCTCATTTTAGCTCTTCTTTTTTAACGTACACATTTAAGGCTATGCATTTCACTCTCAACACTGCTTTCACTGCATCTCATAAGTTTTTGTTTGTTTGTTTGTTTGTTTGTTTTTTTACCGGGAGGTCCTGGGGATCGAACCCAGGTCCCTCCATATGGGAGACGGACACCCAACCATTTGAGCCACATCTATCCCCCCATCTCATAAGTTTTGATATGTTGTGTTCTTGTTTCCATTCATCTCAAGATATTTACTGATTTCCTTTGTAATTTTTTCTTTAACCCACTGATTGAATGTGTTATTTAACTTCCAGATATTTATGGGTTTTTCAGTTCTCTGCCTGTTATTGATTTCCAGCTTCATTCCATTATGATCAGAGAAGATGCTTTGTATAATTTTAATCTTTTTAAATTTATTGAGACTTCCTTTGTGACCCAACTTGTGGTCTATCCTGGAGAACAATCCATGCGCACTTGAGAAAAATGTATATCCTGCTGTTTGGGGTGCAGTGTTCTGTATATCATTGTTAGGTCTAGTTCATTTATCATATTATTTAAGTTCTCTGTTTCCTTATTGATCTGTCTGGAAGTTCTATGTATTGATGAGAGTACTGAATTGAAGTTTCCAACTATTGTAGAGGTGTCTATTTCTCCCTTCAGTTTTGCCAGTGTTTTGGGGCACTATTGTTAGGTTCATAAATATTTAGAATTGTTATTTCTTCTTGGTGGATTGACCCATTTATTAACATATAGTGTCCTTCTTTGTCTCTTGTAACAGTTTTTGACTAAAAGTCTATTTTGTCTCATGTTAATATAGCTACCCCAGCTCTTTTTTGGTTACTATTTGTATGGAATATCTTTCTCCATCCTTGCACTTTCAATCTATTTGTGTCATTAGGTCTAAAGTGAGTCTTTTGTAGACAACATACAGTTGGATCATGCTTTTTAAAAAAATTTCAAACAGATTTATTAATTGATATTGAGAGGGGGTATGATCCTACATTTACAAATGTTGGATATTGCTATCAGCAAACCTTAAGGAAACTTTTAAAAAGCAGTACAGTAAGTGTTTACTCATAAGGTCACAGATATATTACCTACAGAATGAATGAGATGAAACAATCCTGTCTTAATGCCATGCAAATGGATATTTTAGCTGGAAATAAAATATTCAATAACAATATCATAAACAGATTTTAAATATACATTTTATCTTGATAAAAACGAAGATGAAATGCTCTAGAAACTATTTATCAAAAGTGGCTCCCAGGAAGCAGATGTGGCTCAAGCGATTGAGCTCCCACCTACCACATGGAAGGTCCCTGGTTTGGTTCCCGGTGCCTCCTAAAGCAGACAGCAAGCTGGCACACAAGAAGAAAAACATAATGAGAGATAAAACAAAGCAGGGAGTGAAGGTTCCCAGTGCCACCTAAAGAAGACGAGCAAGACAATGAGCTAACATGATGGGCAGGCATGGCAAGATGACACAACAAGATGATGCAAGATGATGCAACAAGAGATGCAAGAAGAAAAACATAATGAGAGACACAACAAAGCAGGGAACGGAGATGGCACAAGTGATTAGGCACCTCCCTCCCACATCAGAGGCCCTGTCTCCCATATGGAGGGACCTGGGTTCGATCCCTGGGACCTCCTGGTAAAAATAAAGAAAAATATAGAAGGCATGGGCCACCAGGCCTTGTGCGCAGGTGCGCCATCAGACCCCACACATGGGTGCGCCGTCAGGCCCCACCGAGCCATGCAGCAAGATGATGACATAACAGGAGAGTGACACAAGGGAGAGCCAAGACAAGACGCACCAGAAAACCTGGAACTAAGGTGGCACAGGCAGTAGGATGCCTCTCTCCCACATCGGAGGTGCCAAGGATCGAATCCCAGTGAAGACAGGAGGAGAAGGATGAGAAGAGAGGGCAGGAAACAGACACAGAGAATTGCCCAGCAAATGGATACAAAAACAGCAAAAATGGGGGGTGGGGGGTAAAAATGGATAAAAGTAAATTAAATAAATCT